>JAJEKB010020750.1:0-15162 GCA_022393335.1 Macrotrachela quadricornifera
CTGTACTAGAAAAAAAAAGATATTTTCATCATTTCAAATTACTGATTTATTTTTTTATTAGGAAATAAATTTTTCATAAAATAAAAAATCTCATAACAGATGTCAATACTTGTGTAATTTGATTGAATATTACAAGATACTTATATAAAAATAATAAATCGAATATGTCTTTTTTTTTTTCTATTAATCGTAAATAATTCTTATCTATTATTAAAATAAATATTCATACAATTACATATCAATATTGACGAGTTTTTATTTCAAATAATATAAAATTAAAATAAATCAGATATTGTATTTACATGATATTATACTACGATTGACAAATATAACAAAAGAGAAAACACATTGATATGAAGAATAACATCTATTGAATAAACAAAAAAGTAATAAATACATTTATTTATTTTTTTTTGAATCATTCAAATTCGACTAACGATATCATTTCTTTTTTGTTTTAATACTTATAAACATTTGTAAACAATTAATCATAGACATATATTGTATGAACCACTTGGTCGTATAACAGAACGAAAAAAAAATTTTGTTTTTTAACTTTAACTGATTTATTCAATGTAATCTATTTCTATGGATTATTTAAATATATTATGTAGAAAATTATATATATATATCATTAACGTGTATAAATTTTTAAGAATAATATCAAACTTTTTTTGCTTTATTTTTCATAATTGAAACTATAGATTTAAATGTATCAAGAAATAACTATTCATTTTAATGAGTATATTTTGTTATATGTCCTCTGTTTTATCTCTGTTTATTAATTACATTCATCATCTCTAACATGTCCTTCTATAAATAACTTCTTTTAGAATCTAATATTTTTATCAGAACAAAATGGAAGAAAAAAAAGGCGGACAGGCAACTAAAAATAAACTGTATTTTAGTAAATTATGGTAATATTTTACAAAGAATACATTTCATTCTGCATATTTTTGAATGTTAGATCAGTTTTTTATTATAATTATGCCAGTCTTAGAGATAATTACTGGATATTTCATATTATTCTTTTATTTGTCTAAACAATTTATTGAGATAAAACTAGACGAAAAAAAAACTTAAGTAAAAAGAAGAAAATTTTGCTTTATTTTTCTACCAAAAAACAATATTTCCAAAAAAACGTTTTGCTTGTAATATGTTATCATAAGTACTCTTGTGTTTTTTGATTTATCACTAAGTCAATGTTAGTTAAGTATTAGCATTGACAGACAACATTAAGTTACGGCTAATGTTTTAGTTAGTTTCCTTTTATCATTAGTCTTTCGTTTTTTCTTTCTTTTACTCTATATATATATATATTTATAAAGATTTTCTCCATTATTGGCTAAATTATAAATATATTTTCATTAAAATTATATTTAAAATAAAACCAGACATAGTATTTAATTACATATGTTACTATCATTATTCAACTAAATATAGTAATATTATTTCATAAAACTTCAGATATTTGATTTCCAAAACTATATATATATATATATATTCAATGTGTTACCATAATATTTGAATTCTAATGATGTTACTAAAATTATACAAACAATTTGTTAGGATATTAAAACATGCAAGTATGTCAAAAGATGATTAATAATTTTGATTGACAAAGGAGACAATGTTATTTGTTATATTCTATATGAAAATTATTTCTTTTTTTTTTTTGATTATTATATATTATTTAATTAAATATATGTTAAACTTGCGTGTGAAAATATATTTGATGATAAACATTATGAATTTATGATGTAGTCAAAATTGATATATACTTTTTATTATTATTAAGAAATAGAAATAATTATTTTTGAATCCCATAAACTAAACGTATCTAAGTGGGAATTTATTTTGAAATTATTTACAAAATACAAATTTGACAATACTATCGATTTATATTAATCAGACTGAACTTCGTCTAATAGAAAAAATAACTTTAACTGATTCATTTGAAATATTTTTCTCTTCATATTGTTGTTTTTTCCATCTGGCACGTTTTTTTCTTATTTGTCTCCATTCATTAAATGTTTCCATACAAGTACAAGAACATACAGATGTTTGACTTGTATGTATTAATCTTTGTTGTTGTTGTTGTTGTATTATATTTTCTGGTATTAATGGTGGTGTTATTGATCGTTGTTTATTTATATTTGTTGAACAAATAACATCACCTTTAAGAAGTACAGCTTGACTAGCTGCTTCTTCTTCTCGAAGTTGTTCAAGTAAACGTTCTTGAGAATAAAATGCAACAATACGTATAACAAGTAAATTCATTAATGATGCAACTATAGTTAAACCAAGAAATATAAATCCCATAGAGAAAAAATAATATCCAACATAACCAGGACGAATTGGCTATTACAAAAAAATAAAAATAAAAAATGATAATAAACTAAAAAAACTTACAGAAACAACATAATCACCAAAACCAATTGTTGTTAATGTTATAAAACCATAATAAAATGAATTAAAAAAAAGACCAACTTTGATATTTTGAAAAAACACATGCACCTATTAAAAGTATAACAATTGATAATAATGATTCCATAATAAGTAATTCTCCATCAGTTGTTTTTGTTTGTTTCATATGTAATGATTGTTTTATTTTTGATAATATATAACTTAATAATGAATTAAGTCTTTCACCTGCTGATTGAAATGTTATTAACCACATTGGTATACCTAACATAGCATAAAAAATACAAAAAATTTTTGCACGTGTTGTTATTAATACTCGATGACCATAGCCAATTAATGCTAAAACAACTGTTGAAAAATAAAAACTATCATAAAATTGCCATTTATAACGAACAATTGTTTTATTCATAATTAAATCTGATAATTGACGAAATGTTTCATTTGTCATATTATGATCAAGTTTAAATTTAGCAAATTTCCGTTCTAAATGTCGTTTTCTATAAATGTCAATCAATATTTTGTACTTAATAGGAAATATAAAAAAAAAAAACATTACCGATCTATTGATGGTGCATCTTCAAGCGCATCAAATACGCATGCTCCAATAATTAAATATGTAAATGTACAAACAATAAGTGCAGCAGTACGAATATTTTTTTTTTGTACTTGAAATGGGTCATTTAATTCTCCTGTTGTTATTGGTTTTTGATCAATTTCTGTATGTGTTGTTTTGGTTAGGATAATTGAACGTCTGTCACTTAAATCAGTTCTTATACTCATTACTAAAAAAAAATAAAGAAAATTAATTAGTACAAATTTTGACTTTTGATTTTCTTAAGTATAGTCACTCTTTTTGAATTATATGATTAATTGTGTGACTAAAAATATATCAAGTGTTTATTAGAATGTGTTTGTCTTTTTCTATTTAACGTTTTTCTTTTTTTTTCCTCTTTCTTTGACTGCCTACAGGTAGACAATAATAAGTGTTCACTTCAATTTTTTACTTCTAATAGATGTATACTACGCATTCATGCTTTCCAATAAGAAACGGAAATAAATTGGACGACATTTTCTTCGTCATCATTGTCGACATTAGTTTTAGAATAATGCATTCTCATTTATAAAATAACAGAGAGAAAAAAAAAAAAAAAAAGAACAATTTTGATAGTAAAAAAGTTGCAGTAAATGCTTTCATGTTATTGAATAAGATAACTAATATTTTATATTCAGGTGATAATATCTCATCTATTTTCTAATACTTACTAGACATATTGTATAATCAATTTAACAAATAAAAAACGTATGCAAATGTCTATCTTATAAGGCGAATGTTAGCACCAAATAGCGGATGTCAGAACTTTCTTTTTTTTTTTTTGTGTTAATCAAAAAGGCAGAAGTGATGGTGGAAAAAGCCAAAGGAGAAAAGAAAGAAAAAATCTCGGTCAGATAAAAGATAGCAACAAACAGGCGACAGAAATTAGGATAATCAATGTCTATCGATAGATAATCAATTGAGCTTACAAATGACATAAATTCGAGTGAATGACAATAACAGCTGTCGTTATAAATATGAACATATTTTATTTTTCTCAACTATCTATTCATATATTTAGAAAAAAGAAAAACAAAAATGATACTAAAAGAACTGATAAAGATTATGAATACATACTCATTTACTTCTCTTGTATAACTTCAGGATGATCAAAAGTATTAATCTTCCTTATTATTATTAATGTTTGTTTTCTTTTTTTTTTTCTCCTCATCATTTGATACGCTTGACATGTAAGATAAGTTAAGTATTAAAAACGATCTACTTGTTATAAGTAAGGCACTAGAGATAAGCAAGTTTATTTCCTAAGGCCATAAAAACAATATTTTTGAAAGACCTTCATTTTGTTTTTCTCATACTTTTCAATAATAGAAATATTATTATTGATAACATCTTTCTTTATCCTAAAAAAAAAGAAAACGTAACTAAAGTCACAAAAATAAATAGTTCAAATATTTTTTATTAATAATAAAAATTTTTCTATATCTATCAATTCCCAAAAAAGAAAATTTTATATATCAAAAAACTAATTTTTAATTTATGTATCTATAGAGAAAATTAATAATACAAAAGAATAACAACATGACGTGGGAATTTGTTATAAACATTTAATAGTATTTGTTTTCTTATGCATCAAGTTTCTTTTCTGTATATTAATCAATAAAGAAAAAACAAATATATATTCTTTTTAAATTTTATCTGAAGAAATTAATAAAATATCTATTTCAATCAATGATTGATTTTGTGATTTGAACCTATTTTTTATTTTAATTCAACGAATAATTATACAAAAAACCAAATTGAACTTATAAATTTCATAATATTGTATAATATCATCTATATATTTTTCCTATTCTGTTTTCATGAAATTCCTATCCATTTGAAAATTATTTATTTATCGTTCGACGAATTTTTATTACCTATACAGTATGATGAATCACTATGAATTCATTTAAAAAAAAAAAAGGAACAGACAAACTATTCGTGTATCTCACTTCCAATAGTAAAAATATAATATATAGACCTCTACCTTCAATTACTTTCTTATTTACCTGTAACTATTTTTCGTTTATGTTGACATACTTTACTAAATTAACAAACAACAATATAAGATACTTATTCGCTTTAATATCTTAATGGCATCACATTCTCGTTTTACAGATGAAATTTGGTGTACACCAGCACCTAGTACACCTCAAATTCCTGTTCGAACTATAAATGAATTACGAAATGAAATATTTTCTTTGGATTATCAACAAAAATTTCAACAGTATTTACATACAGCTGAAGAAATGAAATCAAAAGATTTATATGAAAATTATTCACCAAATTTTAAAAATAAAAATAAACAATTTATATATAAATATATAAATGAAATAAAAAAATATTCACCATCATTAGATAAATCTTTATTAGTAACACGATGGAAACCATTTTTATTTGATAATATACCTGATAATTTAACAATTACATCAACAAAAGTTAAATTTCAAGCTGATATATTTAATTATGAATCATATGGTGATAATCAAACAGTTGAATGGTATTTAAATTTTGCAGATCATGATTTATTTGCTTATTATAGTGGTCCATTATTAGCACAAGATGAATTACAAGTATTAGAATGTGTTGAATTAGCTGCATTAAGAGAATATTTTGTTCAAACAATAAATACAGTTGGTTCACATACAGTTGGTCACGATAAAAATACACATAAAACTGTTCCAACACCTAGTAAATTAGTTTTCTAATTATATTTTTACTTAGTTTTTTTTTCCCTTTTAGTTTTAATAAGTAATACTGAACGAGTTATTAAAATGGATACAAATAAAGTTTATGGTAATGCGTTTGCTAAAGCATCTGAAAGACAACTTGTTCAAGCTTGTGAATATCTTTCACAACCTCAAATAGTTAATATAATAGCAATTGAAGCACCAAGTTATGGTCGAGGAGCTTATACTCGTGAACAAATAGAATATATTCTTGTAACTTGTTGTACAGGTTTTAAAGCTGCACAAATACTTGCTAAGAAAACTCATGCATTAAATACACGTAATCAACGATCTTCTATTCGTGGAGAACGTTCTCAATTTCGTACAATAATTCATACTGGTTGGTGGGGTTGTGGTGCTTATGGAAATAATCGACAAATGATGCTTGTGACACAATTACTTGCAGCATATTGGACACAAATAGATGAAATTATTTTTCATACACAAACAAATGATTATCAAGGAGATATTGATATAGCTCGAGAATTTGTTGAAAAAATGCTTAAAGAAAAACGAGTTAGTGATGTTATTCAACAAATTGTTGGACTAAATTTACAATGGGAAAGATCAAATAATACATAAAAAATAATTATTTTAATCTTGAACATTTTATTTTATGATACAACCATAATTCAGATCATTAACAAATATATATATATATAAACAATAACTGGGAAATCCTGATTTGACTTGTGTAACAAGTTCATTTTATAGTGAGACATATACTTACGAATTTATCTTTTTAAAGTAAAAAAAAGCAGTTAAAAATACGCTATAAAACAAGTAGTGCATCGACTTCATGAGCTTCTCTTAACTAAATTTGGAAAGTATTAGGTTGTCAACAAAGTTCTTGCTTTTTTTTTTTAAATTTTCTAAAACATTCAAAAAAGTTCTAGAATTTTCCATAGTAAGGGTTATGTAAAGGGATTAGGAATATCTTTCGAATGATAGTAAAACCATTGATATGAACGTTGATGATGTACTCAATATGAATCTTTCTCGTAGAGGGATTCGAATGCTCTGACTTCATGCATTACGTCTGAATCATAGAGCGACAAATACAGCGCGATGGGCAAGAATATACTGTCCATCTGTATGGCACAACATTGATTCGATCACTTTAAGAACAGCAATTTTGAATTCGGTGATATACTTCACTTCAGTAGACTAATGGAACTGGATACAGATCCACTACGACAACTTATTGAAGAAGATCCTCGATTGACTTTATGGTGTTTACCAGAGCAGCTTGGATGCTCTCGCACTGCAGTGAAAAAAAAAGCTGACCATAGAGATATCGAATTTCGATGCTCCACGAGTTATCATCACATCAGCTTCAACACATGGTTGATGCTTATATGGATTTAATGGCATCTCACTACAACTACCAATGGCTCCACAATCTTGTCACTAACGACGAGAAATGGGTGTGGTACATTAACTACATGCACGGACGTCAGTGGCTGAGCGATGGTCAAACAGGCATAGCAATGTCTAAGACTGATTCGCATTCCAAGAAGGCAATGCAGAGAGTTTCGCAGGGAGTCAATAGTATTATTCATTGAAAAATTCTTCTAAATGGTTACACTATCACTATTGATATCTACTGTCCGCAGTTAGACTGAGCCACCAAAAATCTCAAGGGAAAGCAGAATCGAATTTATTATTTGCATGATAACACGAGATCCCATGTTGCAAAGTTGATGCGCAAAAAGTTATTGATGCTTGAATAAATTACTATTCCTCAGCCACCTTAATCTCCTAACTTCGTTCTAACGAACTACCATTTGTTTCGTTCTCTTTCTAATCATTTGAAAGTTCTTTGAATTTTCTATGGAACTCAATAGACGTTAGTGTGATGATTTATATTAGATAGAATTTATTAAAAGTGATGGCATTTCTTTAGAACTTTTTTCAACAAGTCCGTATATATTTCCTATAGACACCAAATATTCTATTTTTAGCAATGATACTTTTTAAAAAAATTGAAATATTTTGAGAACAGTTTGTGTAGAAATTTATTAAATAGTTGCCTCTATATGGCATATATAAAAAAACTAATCAAATTGGCTACCATCTACGGAATAGCGTATATATGTATTCGAACACAGGTTTTACTTCGGATCAGAATCAGAAAGCCAGGATTTTGAAAATTGTCGCTAACAGGTACAGGATAGTAGTACTCAGTTTCAAAGCGGGAGCTCATAAGTCGTCCATAAGCGATACTAAGTTCGATCACAAAATAATGCTTATGTCTAGGACCTATGAAATCTTGGTATATTGTCTAACATGTGGAAATATAATTTTGAGTGTGTCAATATGTATGGTATCTATAGTAGTGTATACCTACAGAATTTCAGCTCGAAAAGCTTTTGTTGTTGGTGGATGACGAAATATACAATGTATATAGTCTGCATCAATTAAAATCATCTTTTACCTGAAGGTGTCTCTATTGTGTATTGAATATCTCACCAAAAGAAATGTTTCAGAAGTTGAATTTTTTAGCATTTTCATAACTCACTTAGGGCTCCATACTGGCAAAATTTCATTGAAATTTGAGGCATCAATTGAGCACTCTATATCGTAACTTTCGTGAATTAGCTCCTAGGTAGTAAAACGTCCCAGGATTTCTACGAACGCAGGATCCTATTCTTGCCAAAGTGTTGGTGACAAGTCATAAATAGTAGTGATACGCATATATTGAAGGATAGTTTTACTGTTGAAGATAAAAAAAATACAATTTTTGAAAAAAAAAAAGGCGAAAACTTTGTTGACAATCTAATATTACTTATATACAAGGTGGCTCAACAGTCACCTTATTGAAAGAAACTGAATATTTATATTATAACTCGACCAAATGGACTGTTTTTTCAGACACTTGAAAAACTATATTTCAAGTTTTTTTAATAGGAACATTAAATACATACTTCTATTAAGTTTTAATGTTAGTCTCACTATAAAAATTTTACTTGTTACCAAGTAAAGAAAATTCATTGGGACCGTTCCATGAATATCTTTATTCTTCAATTAAAAAGGTGACAAAAAAAACTAAAATAGACTTTATGAATGACATAATAATAATGCAAATTGAGCAAATTTTTAGAATTAATTAATTTAAAAGTCAACATATGCACCATTTTAAATTCTGAAGTGTGAAACATTGGTTTTTGCAACAAGTTAATGATACATCTTAAAAGATTTCAATCTTATATTTTAGTTATCTAAAACGAATTTCATGGTTTAAACTAATTCAAAAAATTTTCTCTAGATATATTAGTGTTTTGTCATTCATAAAGTTTGTTTTAATTCCTTCATGTCATTCCTATAAGTGGAAACTTATCTATAGAATACTTCTATTGAATTATTCGTATTTGGTGACAAGTAAAATTTCTATAATGAAGCTAACATTAAGACTTAATAGAATCATTTGGTTATAGTTGTCCGGAAATGACGACATAAATCATTCTCTTCCTTCCTTCTCTCTCCTTCATATATGTGTTGTGTATTTGACTTGGCCTGTTCTCTCTTCTTTTCATCTTTTCGGTTGACCAATACGTCATCCACGGTCAGTCGTTGTATTTTTTTTGTGAAGTTTACTTCATCTTTTTATTTTCGAATAATGAGAGTCGCTGTACACAACATCAGAGCTAGATTGATCTATGTGAGGATCGAACGCCTCAGAATAGTGTTTCTATAAAAAAAAAGTTTTGAAATATAGTTCTACAAGTATCTAACGAATCAGCTCATTTGGTCGAGCCATAATAATAATTTCCAATTTTCTTTCGATTAATTGACTTTTATGCCATCCTGTATATATTTTTATTTAAAGAAACTATTATATAAATGACGAAGAAAATTTCGAATTATGCATAGTATATTTTCATACTCGTTGACTTCTATTTGTCGTTTTTACTTCTCTAGATTTTTTTATTCTAGTTGTTTCGACATATACATTTTCGTTGTCTTTAGCAATTTAGATGTTGTTCACCATTCTGCTCATTTTATGTTTGTCTACAGAAGTATAATTTTGTTCCTTCAAGCTGAAACATATAAAAGATAAGATGAAAAGGTAAAATGGCAAGGTAATAAAAGGAGAAGAAATTTCTATATATAACAGAAATATCTTTTTACGATCTATCATATTTGTCCTCCTAACGGCAATGATATAACTAGCCTTCATATTCAAACACTTCTCACTTTCACTATTCATTATAATTTACGCATAACGAATCGACATTGTATTATCCATTTACATTCAATTACATACTAACTTACATTTGTCCACTATGAACAATTCTACTCCAACATCATTTCAAATCCATCGTTCGAAGAAAAGTTTAGATAGTGCAGCCACTTCATTATCTATACGCGTATTTGATTCCAATTCTTCCATTGAAGAGTATCGTCCTGCAGAAATTGAATCAATAATCACAGCAAATAAAAAGTCTACAGAGAACAATTCAATTACTGGAGGATCTTTCGCAATTAGTAGTCTTGAAGATGAAGCAAAGAAAACCTTGCAAGACATTGAAATAAACAAAAAAAAACGAATTTTAACGCGTAAACTTGACTTAAATCTATTACCGATTCTTTCGTATGTTATTTAGGAAAAAAAAAATAAATCAAGAAATGATATCATATTTTCTTTTAGGATCATCTATCTTCTATCGTATCTCGATCGCTCAAATATTGCTAATGCAAAAATAGGTGGCCTTGAAAATGATATTCATCTAAGTTCACAAGAGTATCAATGGTAAATTAGTTATTTTTTATTAGTTCCATTTAATAATATATATTAATATTTTTCAAAGGTGTTTATCCATCTTTTTTTTTGGCTATGTACTTTTCGAAATTCCATCGAATATAATACTTAGACGATGGAGACCTTCTAGATGGATTTGTTTGATTATGTTGGCATGGGGTGCGCATTTCAGTTTTCTTTTTCTCTAACAATGATTATTTATTTTGAAGGAACAATATCGGTCTGTATGGCTGCTATTTCAAATTTTGCCAGTCTTCTTGTATGTCGTTTGTTACTCGGTATTTTCGAAGCTGGTCTCTTTCCAGGTATTATTTATTTCATGAGTTTATGGTATCCAAGAAAAATGCAAGCTATCAGACTCGGTTTTTTCTGGTCATTTTCGGCATTAGCGGGTGCATTTGGTGGTTTATTAGCCTTCGGTATTGGTCAAATCAAATCATCTAAACTAGCTCAATGGCAGTTGATCTTCATTGTAAATATTGTCATTGAAGATAGAAATCTATATCAAGTATTGTGATTTTCATCATCTAACTTTAGATTGAAGGTGTTCCCACTATCATTATGGCCATTTGTTGTTGGCTTTTTTTTACCTGATTCGCCTGAACAGGCACGATTCTTGAGTGTCGAACAGCGGCAACTTGAAATTGAACTGTTAGCAGAAGATGGTGGCGCATCTCATAGTCATTCATTTTCTTGGAGTCAAGTTCGATCTGTATTTACAGATTGGAAAACATATAGTTATGCTATCATCTATATCACCGGAACAACGGCTTTACAAGGCGTTACTCTCTTTTTACCTTCTATTATCGTCGGTTTAGGCAAGTGGACACAGATTCAATCACAATTGATGACCCTTCCACCATATATGGTTGCTTTTGTTGCTACACTTCTCCTTTCGCGTAGTTCAGATCAGTTAGTTTCCTCTTCTTCATTGTATATAGATATACCATTTACTTAATAGTTTTATTGAACGATCTCTGCATCTTGTCCTTACAAATCTCTTTGCAATTTCTGGCCTTTTAATTCTCATGTTCGTGAACCGACAACAATTTGGTGTTCTCTATTTTGGTATTATTCTTTTAACAGCAGGCGTTTACGCAAATGTGAGTCTCAAAATTGCATGGTTTAATAATAATTTGTAAGTTGATATTCATTAAAAATTATATTTTCTCTTTTCTGTTTTGTTATTAATAATTAATATTATAGTGCTTCACTCACTCGACGTGCTGTCGCATCAGCTGCTATAGTCTCAATTGGAACTATTGGTGGGGCTATTGCAGGTCAGATCTATCAAGACAAACAGAAGCCAAAATATCTTATTGGAAATTCAATTGCACTCGGTTGTGTGGCATTACAGACAATACTCATAGTATTGCTTCGTTTTATTTTTATTTACGAGAATCGTCGTCGACAAAGACTTAATGCTGAAGAAATTGAAAGAGAAATAAACCGATATGGTGGTATCGAATTAGTTGGTGATCGACATCCACAATTTCGATATACTTTATAAAAAAGACAAGTGACTGTATAAAATAAGAACATATTATTCTATAATACATTTGTTTTGTTACTGAAAATAAATTCTTTCTATTTAGATTTAATCAAAACTTCTATCATCATTGAATAACAATATAAAGTTGCAGAAATATTTTTTATTTTATATTATCAAATGTTGAGAATACTTGCCAATATTATTTAAGCCAAGATCGATCCTTTCTAGTAATAAGTCATCTGATACTAGCTGATTTATTGAAGATGAAATGTCAAAGACTATTGTTCATAAAAACAAATTTTGACCAAAATTTTGTTTTCTCGCTCTACTTTTGTAAAATTTCCCCGAGAAAAACATTTTACCCTACAGCGGCGCTGCAACCTACGAGTAGAAAAACTTTATATATGGTTAAAATATGATCTCAATATTCTGTATATAACATATTGATTATTCTTAAAATCTATTTATTATGAAAAAATAATATGATCAATTTCTGTGAGTACTTCATCACTTCCTACAAGTGCTAAATGACTAATACGATCAAAACCTTTTAAAATTAATTTATATTTTTGATCCATTGTTTTATTCCATAATTGACATGACATATTTGTTGTATCATCTTGTTCACCATCACCCCAACCATGAATAATTTCAATTTTTTTACTATCAAAACTATCCGATTTTGATATATAACCAATTGGTGTAGATATATTAACACCATAAAAACAATATGTATTGACATTAGGTGATGGTAATGATGCTAAAATTGATGATGCTTGTGGATAAATTTGAGCAAGATCATTTGCATGTATATCACGTAAAAAATTAAGCATATCATATGATGTATAATTTTTTGAAGGAGTTTTTATAATTAATCGTTCATGTCCATAAATCATTGGTTCAGGAAGACGCCATGCAAAAAAATCCCATGATTGAATAACATTATATGGTACAACTGGTGAAAGAAAACCTTGAATTAAATTTTGAATATTATCTACTTCACCTGCTATATTTCCACTTAATGAAATCCAACTATGAATATATTGATCTTTCCATAATTGATTTTGTTGTGAAAGAAAAAATAATATCATTGAACCACCTGTACTATGACTTATTAAATAAACACTTTTATTCATATTTTTAATATATGTTAATTCAATTAAATCTTTTAAATTTTTAACAAATAAAAATAATGTTTCATTTGTACCTCGTCGAAAATCATAAGGTATTGAATGAATATTTATACCATCTGTATAATCATATTTTGTAATAAAATGATATAAAAATTTATCTAATTGTATATATTCCCAAAGAATTCCATCAAGAAATGATCCATTTATTGAATTTGGTAAAATACGTGTTTCAACACCAGAAGGATTTTCAAATGAATTTAATGATGAATTATATATAAATTTAAATATATTATGAAAACATGATAGAAGATTTGGTTCAAATAAACGAAGATTTAACCAAAGAAGAATCCATTGATTATGTAAAGATTTAGGACAAGATGGTTGAAGAGTTGTATTTATACGTACTTCAAGAAGACTACAAAAACTTCCGGGAATAAATATAATTGGTGATTTGGCATTAATAGAAGATGTTTTAGAAATATAAATAAGAATAGAAGTTATAATAAAAAGACATAATAAACAACGAGTCATATTTTCTTTTAATTCATATGGTAAGATTAGGTTATCAACGACTAATGATTCATACTTTTTATAGTAGATTTTAAGGTAAGTAATGCATTATGAGTTATAGATATCGGAACAATAAATTTTTTTAAAATAACAATGTGCCAAAAGATACCCAATTCTATACTGATTCGAACGTATTATACCTATTTGGAGGGACATTTTTCAAATATTTCCTTCGAAGCGAATGTCTTTTCGATAATACTGCCCTCTAGCGTTTTTGCGCATTACTGGCTCCTATCTTTCGTCTTTTACCATATTCACAGAGACTATATATATCTTCTTCTATCAAATTTAATACCGAATTAAGAAATGCTAATCGCATTTTATGCATTTTCGAAAGACGAACCTGATTCACTAGTTGAAATAATGAATATAGCTCGATGAAGGCATGTTATAAACGTCAACAGGATACTAATCACAAATTCTGGTCTCTATTGCGATAAAGTATTTTAGTCCAGCACATCTTTATTTCGAATGCTATAATGTTTGCATTAGAATAACAAGTGAAGATGCGTATCTATTTAATTCAAATTTGCTGTAATATTATTTTTCTGATGAAGAGAAGACTTTAAACATATTACAATATCTTTTCATTTGCTATGAACGATTTATTGCATATGTTTGCTTCACATCTCTTACAAGAGAAACAAATAAGACTTATTTGGCGGATAACTTTTCAACCAATTATCAAAAGTGAATATTTCTAGATAATATATATAAAGTCAAATAAGAATTATATTGGTTGAATTTTTCCTTGCTGGATCTCTATTTATAGATGTCAACAGTGAGAAGTGCAACTGGTATTGATATGCAGAAGCATACGAGTTCTTTTCTAAGAGATAATATACCAATAGAAAAAGAATGCAAGAATATGAAACATACTATCGTTATCTACCTATTGATGGCCAAACTATTATTTACTTTAGTACTTCTATATTTCTGTTTTATACGTAAATATTTACAAAAGAAATAACTTATAGTTTCAGTGTGAAAAATATCTGACGGAAAAGTATGAGGAGAATTGTTTATTATTATCGAATGTCTTATCAATGAAATGACGTGACTATTCGAAAGGAAATTCTATATTTATTGAGATACCAAGACGTTTCGAATTTAACTAAACTGATCTTATGATTATTTAAAGTTTTATTTTATTTTTTGTTATACTCTCTCTCTCTCTCTATACATATGTATATTTGGTAATAATCTCGTTAGTTGCTTAAATATAATTTCACACTATAATTTAATTTAAAAATTAGCTTTACTAATATATATGTCATCCTCCAGATTGAGATTCGCCAAGGCCATTCTGAGATTGATTCTAATCTCTATTTGGATGTTGACATAATTAAAGATGTTTATTAGAATGACAGGACCATTACTGCACTTTGACGCAATGACAGAATAATACTAAAGCTAATTGATATGTTTTAAATCTATGATGACATGTCATATTTTGCATT
>JAJEKB010020751.1:0-39530 GCA_022393335.1 Macrotrachela quadricornifera
CAACTGACACTCTAAAATATGGTATTTGTCTGAGTCTATTCAACGAATGTTTCTTGTTAGTGTTTATTCCTCTTTTTTTTTCTTCTACATTTGCTAAATGCATATACACACTTTCTCTTTTTCTTCGTATTATCAGTATCGACCATTATTCATCAACACTATAAACATTCCCTCCTAGACCTTCATCTGACAGAAAGCAATTGGTCTTGATAAGAAATGAGATAGAAAAAAAAAATCAAAGTCGATGAATATCATCCAAACGGAAATAAAAGGTGTCTATTTATATAATATACTCATTCTATATTAAAGCTAAGATAATATTTTTTTTACAAAATAATTGATACTGACAACATATTCAAAATTGATTCAATAAATTTTAATACATCAACAAATTATATTTACCATTTAGATTGAGTTGTTATCTCTTATGTATTTGCAATATACATATATATATATATATATATATATATATCACGACTACTAATTGATAAAGCCTTGGATATTCATCCTTCATGTATTGCTAAGAATTGTTCGTTACTGTATTGTACTTTCAGCATAATTTATATTCTAAAGAGACATTTTGTAGGTTTCATAGTTAATAAGTGTTGAGTTCTATGAAAGCCGTCCCATTTTTTTCACAGATTGTAAATGGCATTTCTGTTTGTCATGGTTTGTCATTTGTTCCCTTGATCTACTGTTAGTACTGTAACAAATACAATTAACATATCATGATAAAACATATAAATCACAAACAAAAGTGACGTTAATGAAACTATTTCATTTCTAATATAAAAAAATTATTCTATCTTGTTTCATATTTTAATTTCACTAAGATTTCTATCATAGGTTTTTCTTAAATATTCTATATTTCGTCTGAATACACTTTTTTCAATATAAAAAGAAGAAAACCATGTAAATATTTGTTTGAAATTTGTGTAGAGTATAGAGGATGTATATTTTACCATTTATTTTATTTTCAATTATTAGGTTAAATAAAACCTTTCATTTGGATGGCATCTTTCATGATATTTATTAATGAACAAAAATTTGTATATCAATTTGAAACTATTTTTTGTTCATTTCTCAATAATAGTTTCAATTTATCAAATATTTGTTTAATTTAATCAATATATAATTTCTCTATTGAATGTTTTTTCTATCATTGTTAACATACATTGAAGAATATTAAAAATTTTCAAACAGAGCTATTGTTTCTTTTTTAATAGTAACTACGATGTATGCACCAGTTTAAGGTGTAGACACCACCTTATCAACATATTTCTCTTTCTCTCTTTCTATTTGTGTCTGTTTTTTTTTACTCTCTATATCAAATTTTAATACGTAGCTAGAAAGAAAGAACAAACAGTAATAGACGAAACAAACTAAAAGAAAAAAAAAATTTCTTTTTATGAGTTGTCATGAAGATCATTTTACTTCGAAATGCAATCGTTACAATTTCGTGTGATTCATTCTTTTCTCTTCATTAGTTGGTCGCTTCATAGCAACGAAACAAACAAACGATGTAGTTGCATCCTTTGTTCATTACTCGACAACGGATGTAAAAGAAAAAGTGAAGAATAGGTTACCCTAGAAACATTGCTGTTCGATGGTTGCCAGCAACATCAACAGCAAATGAGTATGTAAAAAAGAGAGAGAGAGAAATGAGAGAAACAACTTTCCCCTATATAAAGCTGTGTGTATAGATCGACAATCGTTCGTCTTTCTCTAACACTTTTTCAACATCATTTCTACTTATCGTCAAAGCAACAACTAACAAAAATGCGTGAAATCGTACATAGTAAGTTTAAAATAAAAAAAAAAAAGAAAAGTTTCTATATGATATTCAATCTAATATAATATTATAGTGCAAGCTGGTCAATGTGGTAACCAAATTGGTGCCAAAGTATGATTTAAAAAAAAATAAATTGAAAAAAAAATTTCTTAATTAATGTATATTTATTTTCTAGTTTTGGGAAGTTATCTCAGATGAACATGGTATTGATCCAACTGGTACATACCATGGTGATTCTGATCTTCAATTGGAACGTATTAATGTTTATTATAATGAAGCTGCTGGTATATAAATAGAAATAATTTTTATTTAAAATATAATTTGTATAATTTAGGTGGTAAATATGTTCCACGTGCTGTACTTGTTGATTTAGAACCAGGTACTATGGATTCAGTACGATCAGGTCCATTTGGTCAACTTTTTCGACCTGATAATTTCGTTTTCGGTCAATCTGGTGCTGGTAATAACTGGGCTAAAGGTCACTATACTGAAGGTGCCGAACTCGTTGATTCAGTTTTGGATGTTGTACGTAAAGAAGCTGAATCATGTGATTGTCTTCAAGGATTTCAATTAACACATTCATTGGGTGGTGGTACTGGATCTGGTATGGGAACATTACTTATCTCAAAAATTCGTGAAGAATATCCTGATCGTAAGTTAAATTAAATTAAATTTAAAATTAAATTTTCAATGAACTTATTTTTATATAGGAATTATGAACACATTCAGTGTTGTACCATCACCAAAAGTTTCTGATACAGTCGTTGAACCATACAATGCTACACTTTCCGTCCATCAATTAGTTGAAAATACTGATGAAACATACTGTATTGATAATGAAGCTTTATATGATATTTGCTTTCGTACCTTAAAACTTACAACACCAACATATGGAGATCTTAATCATCTTGTTTCAGCTACAATGTCTGGTGTTACAACTTGTCTTCGATTTCCTGGTATGACTAATATGAAAAATAAAATTACTTTTTAATTAATTCTTTTCATTTATAGGTCAACTTAATGCTGATTTACGTAAATTGGCTGTTAATATGGTACCATTTCCACGTCTTCACTTCTTCATGCCAGGCTTTGCACCACTTACATCACGTGGTTCACAACAATATCGTGCTTTAACAGTACCAGAACTCACACAACAAATGTTCGATGCTAAGAACATGATGGCAGCTTGTGATCCACGACATGGTCGATATCTTACCGTTGCAGCAATCTTCCGAGGTCGTATGTCAATGAAAGAAGTCGATGAACAAATGTTGAATGTTCAAAATAAAAATTCATCATATTTCGTCGAATGGATTCCAAATAACGTTAAAACAGCTGTCTGTGATATTCCACCACGTGGTCTTAAGATGTCAGCTACCTTCATTGGTAAAATTTAATATTTAATTTAATTCAAAATAATGATGATTTTGTCTTCTTCTTTTCTTAGGTAACAGCACAGCCATTCAAGAACTCTTCAAACGTATCTCGGAACAATTCACAGCTATGTTCCGTCGAAAGGCCTTTCTTCACTGGTATACTGGTGAAGGCATGGATGAAATGGTTAGTTCTTAAGTTTAATGAAAATTATTTTTTTATTTATTTTACATTTTTAGGAATTTACCGAAGCTGAATCAAACATGAACGATCTTGTTAGTGAATATCAACAATATCAAGATGCTACAGCTGAAGGTAAATATTTTAATATATATCAAATAGATTTATTGTTTTTATAAAAATGTTTTTGTCTTTGCAGAAGAAGGTGAAGGTGGTGAAGAAGAAGGCGAACAAGAAGGTGCCTAAATTAGCCAATAGAACAAAGACATTTCTTTTTATCATCATCGACTATCAAAAAGTTTTTTTTTATAACATCGTTTGAATCTCTCTTTCTAGTTTTCTTTTATTGTATGAAATATTTTTGTCTCCGCTTATTTTTGTGTACAATATCTTGTATGTGAAAACGAATAAATAACATCAAAGAGACAATCGATTATATAGTTTCTTTTTTTTTTGTAATATTTTAATGAAAAATAATAAATGATGATGAATGAGAATATAAAAAAAAATTTTTTTTTTCTTATTTATTTTTCATTAAAAAATAAACAGAAGATTAATAAGTGACAATCATTAGTTGACATTGCTATTCGTTAGTATACTGACGGAAAGAATTCTTATAGGTCTTTTTCAACCTTGACAAATTCTTGGATATATTTTTTGAAGAGTAAATTATTGATCTGTAAGCGCGTTGACTAGACATTCCATTGAAAGCTTCAGAGAAAATGACGTGTCTCCTATCTACTTCAGATACCCTTTTTTTTATTTTCATTTATTTCAAAATTGTCCTTACGATTCATATTTTATATATTTCAATACAGAATGATTTGACAGATGATTAAAGACAAAATACTCGTTATTGGTTTAGTATTTACGCTTCTAACACTGATTTAGAATGTATGTGTGCTTCTAATGGATCATTGTACAGGTGATCGTATTGGTTTTACTCCATACAATGATAATATGATGTTGATTATACTTGTGCTTGTTTTATACATGAACTTTAGAAAATCCATAGTAAAAGTATTGAATGTTGCTCACACACTAACAACCATATCGAAAACTTTAACAATATTAGTAAAAAAAATACTGATTTAGTGGTTAATTTTCATCTTAAAAAATATTCAGATGGTAATTTTATTAGTATGGAACTTGCTAGTAAATGTGAAAAATGTGTAAAGATGAAATTTATTATAAAATAATCATTTTTTTCATGTAATATTCTTCTATTCTATTGCTCATATGTCTTTTAATAAAGTAATTAATAAAACTTCTTATTAATATCTCTTCAACAATTAATTAGTGACGAAAAGACGAGGACGAATTTTTATCAATAAAGAAAAATCTCTGTCGGAAATAACCCACTGATTTTGATAACAGTACTCCATCCATTACAGCGATTTTATAAAATCCTTGTTCTTTTTCTCTCGAATCTATATGTTTTAATAAAATCAAAAAAAATATCAAAGATTATAATGAATTAAATTCGATTGACAGGTTAGTTTTACATTGAATTCTTAAATAAAGAACTAAGATGAAACATGTTCATAACCAATGAGATATATTCGAAGTAACCTCTATGAAGAAGGAAATAGCGATTGGTCTAGAGTATGTCTTATTTATTCATTCCGAGAGTGTTTATTTATTTGACAGACAAAATGTCAAGAATACTAATTTGAGATGAGTACAAAATCTGAGTCTTCGACATAATAAAAAATAGTACTATTCATCTAAGTAAAGAATAAATTTAGTTATTGATAAATAGTGCCTCTTTAACTAATTAAACATATTCTTTATTATATTTAAGTTTTATTTAAATTCGTATGTAATCTTTTTTTTTCATTGATATTTAAAGTTGTTGAGTATAATTCAAGTTAATTAAGTATGTTCTGTTTCGTTCGTTGAAAGATCTGCTAAGTACACATACTTCAGTTTTTGTTTACACATATTTCAATTTCAAATTATGATCTTCAATTTTTTTATTTCTTTAAAGAATAAGATTGACAACTCGAATATGAAATCCACATGTATAGTTATGAGTAACTCTGTAATAAATATACATATCTCTTCATTAATAATTCATTAATATCTTATTTTTCTTTGGTGATATCTAACATATGAATAAGAGAAAACGTCTCACTAAAAATCCTTCTTTATATGTAACATAACTTCGACCGAAATTGACGCTTGTCACCTTTAATGTCATGCTGAGTGATCTGATTTCTTTTTATTTTTCTCTGTCATAATTGATTATATATATCCTGATTCACATATAGATATTTTCTTTTCTTTTTTGTTGTTGTTGTTATTCTTGTATTAACTCATATATATCAGACAAGAACATATATATATTTATAAGCTGAGCATTGGTCTTTCGTATGTCTATAAATCATCGTCCATAGGCATAAAACATAACAATAATATCAATGATTTACTCATACTATGCACAATTCTCAGTAAGGGAAAGAGAGAAAAAAAACCGCACGATGGTTATTTAGATAAATTGTCGACTGACTTGTCCTCTTGCTCTTTTTTTTTTTCTATTCTTTTTTCTTTCTTTCGTATCGCCAATGAATGCAAACAAGACGATAGTAGCCAAAAAAAGGAAAAAGAATGTATATGTGTATATACATAGATGCATGCATTAAGCTTTGTGCTAATGGTGAGAGTTTGTGCTTGCATCGAACATCGAGAGAATAAGCGGCAAAGAAAGGCCCTGAAACACACAACAAATGCTTCTCTATATGCGTATTCATAGGCCGTTAGCTATAGTGACGACGTTTGCTCTCTTTCCCTCTCTCTCTCTCTCTCTCTCTTTCTGCATGCACTGCTCGTCTTATATCATATATATTTATTATAAATATTCTATTTTTTAGATGGTAACAATGCATTATTTACCATTTATTGTAGTTATATTTATATCAATTAAAAATATTCATAGTCAAATAACATTTGAATCATTATGTTCAACAGAAGCTCAAGCTGCTGGTTATTCATCAATTGATGGCAATGATGAATTTGAAATAGACCCTTATGAAGATAAATTTTTACCAGATGGCACAGTCTTAGGTAGAAAAAAAAATTTAAATTTTCTATTTCTTTTTTTTTATAAATTCTATAATTATTTTAATTTCTAGTGGATATTAAACAGAAACGACAAAATTATGGTATTAGTGAATTTGTTTTACGTGCATTTGATGGTGATAATGTTGTTGGTCGTTTTGATGATGGACAAACAGAAGGTTTAGCTTTAAAACATCATACATGTTCGAATGGAGCTAGTGTATGTATTTAAAAAAAAAATTTTTGTAATATTTTAATTCGTTTTATATATTAGGTTATCTATGCAGATGAAGCTGCAACTCGTGGTTATCGAAAAATTCCATTAGCATGGCGTGCTACTGGTCTTCCTTCACATCTTGATGAAATTGTTTTTAGGTAAATTTATTCTTGTAATTTAATTTAATACTTTATTGTATTTTGTTTTTATTTTACATTAGAGCTGATATTGTTTCAAATCGACAATTATATCGAGTCAAATCTGCTCCTTTAAGACGAGTAAGTCTTAATTTATTGATGAATATTAATAAAATCATTTCTGTATATAAAGCGTGTGGCATCTGGACTTATGCCTTATTCAAATGATCAATCAATTAATATTGATTATTGTGGTGAATCTCAAGGTTGTTTAATTGTTCCCGAACGTTGTAATAACGATGCTAAATGTGAATATGCACTCTCATGGCAAGCGCTTAATGCAGATACAGTCAAATTTCATATTATTGCAAGAACAAATGGTTTTGTTGGTGTTGGATTTTCTAATGATGATAAACGAGTAAATATAAAAACAAGAATTTATCAATTATTTCAATATTATTAAAATTTTTAGGGTGATGATCAAGTTGTATTATGTAGTAGAGATTCTAAAGGATATCTTCATGTACATAATATGTTCCTTGGTTCTCAAACACCACACTATATTTTACGTTCTCGACCATCATATGGTTTACGAGATACAGAAATTCATTCGAATGGATCGCATATAATTTGTAAATTTGTAAGAACATTATTACCTCATACAGATACAGTATTGGAAAGTGATGGAGTTGATAGAAATAAATTTGTTAATTTAAAAGAACCACATTATATGTATCCAATATATGCTAATCAAGATTTAGAAACACCACAAGGTATGTTTCTATTAATATTTTCAGTATCTAAGTCAATCAATTCGATGAAAAATCAAGTTGTAGATTCACTAACGAATTTTTAATGTTGGAAATCAATGGATATTCAACTAAATCTAATAAGCGGATTTGATAAGAATTTCCATAGTCACATTCTGACAAAGATTATATTGAATTTCAATCAATTCCTACAGAATTCTCTAGAGAATTTGCAACTTGAATTTCGGATAGGATGCACTTATCGAATTGTTCATCCTAAGTATTGAATAGTTTGATGAAATGATTACATATTCAAAAATTTTTGTATATTAACATAAAAATATTGATAGGTATGCGTATTCCTAATCAAGAGATTAAAATTGTTAATAATCATCCAATTGATTTTGAACGTCGTATATGGCCTAAATCACATCCAAGAGCTGGTTCTGTCCTTGCTAAAATTCATGGTAATTTAATTATTTTATATTTAATACGAAAAACAAAACACCAAACGATGTTTATTTTTTGTTTTATAGCTATTTTAAATTTAATTGCATGGGTTCTTCTTGCTTCAGCTGGTGTTATGGTTGCTCGTTATTTTGATTCAATTTGGCCAGAATATGATCGACGTGTCTATGTTGATAATAATGGTGTTGTAACAGGAGAAAAACAACAACGACGAAGACGATTTTCATTTTTTAATGTAAAATATTTTTATTTTAATAAAAAAAAAGATATATATAGATATTTATTTCTTTTAGATTTATCAACCAATTATGTTAACAGTAGCTATTTTAACATGGATTGCATTTTTTGTTATTCTTTTTGAACTTGATTGGAAATGGACATATGGAACACATCATATGTGGCATTCAATTCTTGGTGTTATTGTACTTGTTTGTGCTTTTCTTGCTGTATGTATTAAATTTTTTTTAGAATTAAAAATAATTAAATAATTATTTTATTTAGCCAATTGTTGGTATTTTACGTCCAACACCTCGTACAAAACGTTATTGTTTATGGTACTGGATACATTGGTTAATTGTTTCTTTAGCTCATTGTCTTGCTATTCCGGTTATATTTTTGGGTATGGATAATCGTCGTTTAGATTTAGCAACATGGTGTTCATGGCTTTTATTTGGTTGGTGTATATTTCATTTTATTGTTCAACTTATTTTTGAAATTCATGCTTGTTGTTATGCAAGACAAGAATATGAACGTAAGTTTAATCTAAAACTAAAAAATAATATATAGATTTGTAATTGTAGGTTTTGAAGATGCTGATCATTATCCAGAAAAAAATCCTGATTATCGATTACGACGAGAACGTATACCGGTAGATTATTTTTTTATTAAAGAAAATGTTTGTTTTATTTACTTTTTTATTATAGGGTGAAACATGGAAACCAACTCTTTTAAGCATTTATGTCTTTATCACATTACTCGTAGTCCTTATTCTTGTTCTTGCGGTCATTTTCTATCAAGGTTATTAAATGAACATGAACAAAGAAAAACAAAAATAAGAATCTTAATAATTTTATCAAATTTTTTTTCTCATGTGTAATAATCATATATTTGTTTTACTTACTATTTACAGCAATAAGATGAATACTCATTTTTGTTTTGTGTTCCTATTTAAAATTAGATTAGATAAGTATTTATGTGTGTCATTTTCTTTTTTTCTTTTGTCGTAGAAATTTTTCTTTTAAACAGTATTCAAATAATAATATCTCTGCTCATCCATTTTATATATGTATGACAGTGAATTGTCTTTTTTTTTGTTTTGTAGTGCATCATTGTGTAGAGATATAAATAAAAATTAATGGAAGACAGCAAAAGAAAAACAAAATTATTTAATACAAAGTTTATCGAAGTGCAATTTTTATTTAAACATTACCATTATGAATTGATTTAAAGTTTTGAAAAAAGATACACTTTAAATACTTGTATAAATATTACTATTTTTTCAATTACTATTAAATTGTTCGAAAAAAAGTATTTGTCATGTGTATTCGTAAATATTTTGATATTTTTGTATAATTATCTCAATAATATATTTTCTCATAGTTAATGTGCCATTAATGTATTAATAAGCTAATATCCATTTCGAAATCAAAGGGGAGTAGATATTTTTTTGAATAACTTTCGATAAAAATGAGACAGAGAGCTGCACTTTTCACTATTCGAAAGCAAATGAGCTAGCACATTAATTCATCTAAAATTGTTAAAATTTATTTAATAAATCAGTAGTGATCCATGGTCACTTTAAAAGAATTGATGATTGCCATATGAAGATAGAATAAATACTAAACTTTAAGGAGTAGTTTAAAATCACCAACTGACAAACTCTAAAATCTACGAAAGGTCAAACCATTTATCTCGATTCATTTAAATGTTATAAGTCGAACATTGACAACATTTAACTGATTTCTTTGTGAAATTTACTTTGCGCAAGTGTTTTCAAATTATTATTATTAACGATATGTCACGTCATGTTGAATCAATCTCTTCTGTCTCCGAATCTACGTCTTCCTCTTCGTCTACCAATTGTTCGTCGATTTTTTGATTAAATAAATCAGATTCTTTGAATAGGTGTTCCATCTTGCCTGTTTCGTAGATATATTCCAAAGCTTTGGCTCTATTGAGCGACGTCATCCATTGATAGGGTAGATGTCGAATGTCATCCGAACTGAAATTAACATACTTCTTATACACATAATTTTTTCACCGCGCCACGCTAAATCAATTGCATCCAGCATATAATGTTCAATCGGCAAGCTTTAAAAATTCATTCATCAATGTGAAAAATACATGGACAATATAATATTTTGGTGGCATATTATCGAAAGCCAGCACCGATTATTCAACTTCAGTGGCTTTAACAGAAATTGGAACCTTATGATTTATCAGCCACTAGTTGATGAATTCTTTCCATCATGTTCCTTTCAGAAGCATGGTTCTTCCGTGAGATAATTTCGTAGTCGACCAAGTACGTAAAGCTTTTAATTTCTCCTCATCCATTTTCCTCTTCGTTTCCATCATGTCATATTTGACTTCTCTCATCTCGCTTTTCAGTCTTTCGATCGATCGATCGATCTTACAGAAATATCAAGCATAGATGAAAGGTACTCACTGGTATTGAACAATGGAATTACTGATTCAAACTTCTATTTTTTCACAAACTTGATAACATTGCAAAAATATTTCTTTCACTTTCTTAGAAAATTCCTGACTTATAGGCATAGTTATACTTGATATTGATAACAGAAATAACTATTGTTAGAGCCAGAGAAAATGTTTTGTTCCTGTCACAACTTGACTTTCTATTTATAACAAACTTATAAGCTATATCTATCTAATGTTTATAGGAATATTCCACTAAGATAATATCGTCTTATAGAAAAAAAATCTCGATATAACTTACTAAGATGAAAAAAACTACAAGAACAACATGAAAATATTTTAGTAAGAAAGGAAAGACGAAATACACAACATCTATGTACATAGTTAATATACTCTCATTAGGACTTGAAAGAACGAAAAAGAAAGGTTAATGTGTATTATAACAACTATTTACCAGTTAAATTATGTCATAATACAATCAGTAAATCAAGTTCCCAAATCAGAAAGCAAAATTATGTCCCAATCTACGTACGACTCTAGGCATAAGCATCACTTGTGATCAGAAATATTTGTAATATATGATGCATATATTCGAAGTTAAATATATAATAGCATTTCAAAGTAATATCGTTCAGTGGCTAATTATAATATTTTGATAGGAAAAGAATTTTTCTATAGCACAATAAATATTATCAATTGATCGAACATGCTGTGACATATCGTTAGTAATAATTTGAAGATACTTTGCGCAAGCTAAATTTGACAAAAAAAACTTAGATAAATATCGTCAGTATGTGACTGAATTTTCCAACGAATTGAAATAAATGATTTGACCTTTCGTAAATTTTAGAGTCTGTCAAGTGGCGATTCTAATCTACTCCTTAAAGTTTAGTATTCATTCTAAATTCAAATGGTAATCATAAACTGTTCTAAAGTGACCATGAATCACTACTGATTTATTAAATAGATTTCAACATTTTTATATGAATTAATGTACTAGCTCAGTTGTATTCAAATAGTGAAAAATGCAGTTCTCTATCTCATTTCTATCGAAAGTTATTCGAAAAAATGTCTACTCCTATTTGATTTTGAAATGGACATTAGTCAGATTGTGAATATTACAGTATTACGGAATTAGAGTGACACATTGATTATTAGATATTCTCTAATTAACTAGCAGATTTGTTTTGTTTTTTTTGCATCAAAGCTACCAAACTAATGGTATAATTTCTTCTGCAATTATTTATATAAAAGTTGATCTAGAGAGACTCATAACACATAATAAATTAAGATATCAATAGATCGATAAGAATCTGACTGTATCTCTCGATCTACTTGTTATAATGTCTTATTATTTATTAAGTTAAGCAAGACTATTCAATATATTTATCTTATAGTAATATTTTTATAAACAATCAGAGTTATCTTCAAGATATATCCAAAATTCTGTTGTTAAAAAAACTTGATGTTAGAAAATACGATTTAATAGAAAAAAGTTAGAGTAGCATTACAAAATGCTACACAATCAATGACAATGTCTAATCCATATATATTATATTGTTAAATTGGCTAATGTCTACTCGTTTTACACACTAGAATACATTTTCAATTAAACGCAAATTTTGAATCTATAAGAAGGAAATGTTATATTGAAAAATGCACCATCCATGTTTATTCCTATCAATTACTTTATCTCTAACATAGGCTAAACGGTCATATTCGATTGCACGAAAGAGAATGGAAAAAAATTTTTTTTTTATCAATATTATATGACCAAACGGACGGTTATTGTTTATTATATATATGACCTATAGAGATTGAAGAAAAAAAGAAATATTCATTTCATTTTTGTGCATATTTCTTAACTATGAAGGGCATAATCGCTTCTCTCATATTAGTCGCTCTTGAACTTACGCTTTGTCTTGTTTCACCACGTTGGCATTCAATTGATGTTAGTAATTCTGAAATATGTTTTAAAAATATTTTTACGCAATTTAATACTTCTCCATCACAACATCAATATTTACATGTTGGTCCACTCTTTTCATTTCGTACTACGAAAATAGATAATACTCCTCAACATTTTTCATCAGATCATGCTACGACTGAAACAGCTCTATTAATAACAGGTATTAGTATTATTATTGTCTCGGCTGTTATATTATCAGTAATTGAATTTTGTTCAAAAAGATCCGTTTGTAATCAATATCGTGTTTGGCTTCATTTAGTCAATGTTATTCTATTAACAATTAGTTTAATTATATTAATTGTTGGTTTTTATTTAATACAACATATTTTAAAACAACCATTGAATGGTGCAGGAGCATTGGGATTTTTTATTGGAATTTTATTTATAGTTATGTTAGCTACACATTCAGCTACAAAATTTTGGACAAATGTTCATGATATGCACTGTACAAAGATAGAAAAAGTTCCAATGTAGATAAGATTTTCTTGTTACAAAAATGTAAATTTTGTAAATAAAACTTATTTGATGTTTGATATTTGATTTTTTATAAGAAAAAAGAAATAGAATATTAACTCAAAAAGACTGAAAGAAAAAATTATTTCTAAATGAAGTTTGTAGAAAAATTAGTATTCAACTGATTTCGATAATATTTTATTTCATTCTAAAATAACTACTTCGTCTCAAAAGATATATCAATTAACTATCATCATAAATTACTTAGGATAAGTATAACATATTTATTTTTGAAATATTTTACTTATCTTTATCTTTATAATAGTAGCGTCACCTGTTCATATCATATAAATCACATCAATCATTCATATTTCATCATAGAGTCACTTATGTTGAAGAACGAGTGGACATTATTTATATAACCATATTCATCGTCTGTATTCACTCATGCGTATCCTAAAAAAAATATTAGATGTCTCGTTTTATTTTTTACACATAACATAATAATGATATATTAGCTCATAAAACTCACCAAACTAGAAATAAATCAAGATAAAGTTTGTTTTTTTTCATTATACAAAAAATAATTTTCATAAAACAAGTACATCCTTATTCAACATGAATGCACTAATAATAAAAATTTTATTTTTATAATTATCATTTGATATTTTGGAAGTTGATAATACTGAATAAGTGTGTTAATTATGCAAAAATTCAAACAATATAATAAACTGAATTATAATACAACAAATCAATTATCATCATATATTAGATATTTCAAACGTCAACGTATTAAATTTATTTTATGTTTAATTATAGTATTATTTATTTTCCTTCATTTATTGCAAATAGGTTTATTTTTAATAAAACATTTTACAGAAGATGAAAATCAAAGTGATATGATAAAACTTGATATGAATGTGTGGCAAAGTCTTGATAATGGTCAATCACAAAAAAAAATTCCAAGATATATACATCAAATTTGGATTTCATCTAAAAATCATGAAGAAATATATGATAAATTTCAAATAGCTGCAAATTCTTGTATTGAATTTCATTTAAATTATACATATATTCTATGGACTGAAAAGAAAATAATAATATGGTTAAAAAATCATTATTCATGGTTTTTACCTATTTATCAAAATTATCGATATGATATGCAACGAATAGATGCTATGAAATATTTATTATTATTTCATTTTGGTGGAATTTATATTGATCTTGATATAAAATGTAAAGTTTATGATATAATTACTGCTATGGTACCTATAGATAAACGAGATAATGAACCAGATATAATCTTTCATATAGGTACAGAAGGAATTTCAGCAAATACAGATATAATTGCAGCAAAAAGATTTCATCCATTTTTTAAATTAGCTATTAGTCAACTTAAATTAGCAAATCATTGGTTTTATTTATATCATTTAACAATTATTCTTAGTGCTGGTCCAACTTTTCTTTATGGTATTTATCGACAATTTCCATTGAAAGATAATTTTTATTTTATACCAAATAATTTATTATATGGAAAATTAATTGAGGGAGTTGGTGGAGGTACATGGTATGGAACAGATAGTTTATTTTTATTTTATTTTATGGATAATAAAGTTTTTTCAAGTTTTCTTATATGTATATTGATTGTTATTATTTTTGTTGTATTGAGATTTTTAAAGAAAAAACGATATAAATAAAATTTTGTTAATAGTTTTTCTTTTATATTTTATTTTCGTTAATATGTAGAAAAGGATAAATATTTATTAAAAAATATTTTTAATATGTATCAAGTGAATTAGTTTAAATTCAAATGTAATAAAATATAGCTAAACTCTTTGGAATGAATGAAAAGATAGATCGCTACAATGTTCTTTTGGTATAATTCATTGTTTATGAACCATTACATTTTAATAAAAATTTCACTTTCAAAGAAATAAACATTTTTATTAATCTTACGAAATAGGAATTTCCATATGTTACTAGTTTGCTCTATTTTCTTTGATAATATTGTGTCAAATAAACCTTGTTCAAAATATGTATGCTAACCTTTTCTTTCGTCTATTACTACGATTGGTTTACAAAAATGCTTGAAAAAAAGTCATTTATCTGTATTATAAAACTACCTCGACAAAAAATTAGATAATAATGGTGGAATTTTATTAAAATAAAAATTATGCCATATACATATATATTTAAAAATTCTGTCGTTTATTCACATGTATCTATAGTTTTTTCGTCAATTATTCAACATCTATATACAACTATCATTTATCATCGTATAACTTGATCAATAGTATCTATTGTAAAGTTAAATATCTACGATTATTTTTGAGATACTTTGGATCAGCTAAAACTATTAATTCTGCAGTTCATTGTTGTAAAGAACAATTTTTGAGGTGTCCGTCTGTACGACATTCATTAGATTCAAAGATATTTTTTATGACCGCTTTTATACCAATATAGATATTTTGTTGTCAATTTTGGTAGGTTTTCCTGGAATTAAACTAAATGACAGTTTAAGTTATCTCATGCATAGAGTGAATAAAAATATGGTTTTTTATAGAAGCTAACACTGTGATTTTAAATAACATTCATAACAAATTTTATACAGCATTAAAGTACGACAAAAATAGGATTTATCAATATGAAATTGTAAGAGTAACGATAACTTTTCAATGTCAAACTTAAGAAATTTTCAGAATTCTCTCCTTTTATCAATATCCAAAAGTTTCCTGTCTAAAACAACCTAACCTGGTAATCTCAAAAAATCTTGTTTTCTTAGTGAACATATGAGAAATATATGATTCCAAAACTGATAAATATAGTTAATTAAATGTTTTCTATTGGTTATTTTTTGTCATTGAATTCGCTTTTCATTTACACATAACATGTATGCACAACTGAAATCAAATTAAGCGATTCATTTAATGTACGAAAGATGTAATACGATATTTCAAATATCTGATTTTAAAATGAATCAAAGTAGCAAAATTTAATGAAAATAGTTTATCGGCAAAAGTGGAGATATTTATTTATTTACTATTTGTTTTGAATCAAAAAATGTGAGTTGGTGTTTAGTCGTGAGAATGAATAATCAATAAAGAAAATGTAGGAGGTTAAAATTACTCTACAGTATTATATTATGATGATTCACGTTTATTCATGGACAAATTTGTCGTTACGAATGTAGAACAACATATAAATAACGTTAGTGATAAAATAAATTACTGAGTTGGCCGTGTTACGATCCACTGCTTTCCTTTTTTCTTATTACTTATATAAAGCATATGGATTCATTTTAGTTTTTTTATTATTATTTATCAATAAATCACATTAGGATATATGACTTCTAATATGTCTCAAGGATTCCATGGATTTTCATCTGGATATAACAATCGAAGAAAGAGATTAGGTCGTCAAACAACTACACATATTCATCCTCAATGGGAGATGGTACATGGCAAAGTTGTATCATATAAGCATCCTATGGATGTATTTCGTGGAGATGAAATATTAGAAGTTTCGGTTGTTGATGCTTCATTAATGGATGCTCCAAGTGTTTTATTGGGTCGACAAAAAATACCTTTGCGACCAGGTCAACAATTTCCAATTCGATTTCAATTCTATTACGATAAATCACGAGCAGGACCAAGTTATAATGGTCGTGCAATGCAGGCAAGCATAAAAAATTCCTATGATCAATTAATATATGTTAATGATACTAGTACACCATTGAAATATAATGTGAAAATTGATGTTATACGAGTATGAACAAATGATTCTCCATACTGTTAACATTATTTTTTTATCATCTTCAGTAAAATTATGTTTCTTTTGTATTTTTTTTTCAATTCATGGAAAATTCAATTCTGTAATTGCAAGAGTAAAAGATTTATTCAGTGACAAAAGAATCTTATTTTAAACCAAATTATTTTGTCTTATCATCTACATAATTTATATATTAAACTAAAGAAAAAATAAATAATAAAAATAAAATAGCAGTAATTGACTTCTGAAATATTTTCATGCAAATGATAAGCATAAAAAATGTGTGTTGACATGAAAGAACCTAGCTGTTAATTTACTTATTCTTCTCAAAATAAGAACATGACATTGAAATAATTTTAGATCCGCTTTTGTTTTATATTTAACAGAATCATTGCACCATGATATATATCTGCATGATAATTAAAATTAGAATATAAATTTTTCTAAAGAATTAATGACTTTTTATGTAAAAGCATCTAATTATTTATAAGAAACTACTAATTCACTGCTTGGTAATTTAGCCTATATATAAATGGCATATATTTAAGTGCTAAGTAGAAATATATAAATGCTAAGTAAAAAATTCAATGTTTTGTAAGTAATTTGTTTAATATAAATCTAAGTAAGAAAAGATTTTTTGCTAAGTAGTTTACTTAAGTTCTCAGTAAAGAAAGTCATGTTTTCTAGACAAAATATTAGGAATTGATAAGTACATTTATTACTTTTGCTAAGTAAAAAACGGAAATTTCTAAGTAAAAAATTCAGTTTGAACAGTTAATTCATTTGCAAGCTTGTGTTGCTTTTTGTAGTCGTCCTCGGTTTCTTTTTTCACGCAAAGGTACATCCTTCGCTATTGAAGGTGATTTACAATGTTTTAGTAAAATATTGACTCCATTGTTCTTCTCGTTTAATTGCTATTTGAGCGTCTGTATCATTAGAAAAACTGTTGTCTCTTATCCAGACAAAGTTACGTTTAATTATTGTCTTTTCTTGAACATTCTGCTGGTCCATCGTATCGTCGGATTCCGATGAACTCTCATACTGTTGTATTTGTGCAAAATTTGGCATTATAATATGCTTAAACTTGTACGTTTGATATATTGGTGAACGTGAGTCCGGGTTTATTGAGAGAAACACTAACTATGCAATGATGAAGATGAATAGGTGAAAGAGAGAACAATATAATAAGTGAAGGAACGAACAAACTACATATATGTGTGCGCATATAGACATATATGGACACGTACACGGAAAAGGGAAAATTCAACATAGAATATGTAAAATATATAGGAAAGAACCAACATCTCAAATGACCTAGTTCATAGAGAAAATCAAGAAGTGATAATATCTAGTCTATAGGGAGAATGTCCATATGTGATGTACGAACACATATTGGAAAATACCTACAAAACTAAACTTCAATCACCAGATACATATATATACAGACGACTAAAGAAGAAGAATTTTCTGAAAAATAGTGGAGATCATATGTGATCGCCACAGGAAAAAAAGAAAAAAATATACTTGAATATACTAGAAGTTGATATTTACCCTCACTCTCAGTACTAACAGAGCGAAAGAGAGAAAATGTATGATCTACACCCAGGCTGACAATCGTTTTCTTGTCATAGTCAATTTTACTTCGCAATATTTTTTCTTTATCCGTATAAATTATTTTCTAACTTATCAATCTCATTTATTAACTGAGTAATTAAATATTTTACTTAGATATTAATTATTTAACTTAGCAAAAATTTTAGTTACTGAGAAATATTATTTCTACTTAGCTTTTAATGAATTCACTGAGCATCTAATTTCTCTACTGAGCATCTATATATTTTACTTAGCAATAATCTACTTAGCATTTATATTTTTCTATTTAGCACTTAAATAGATGCCTATATAAAAGTTCTTTTTGCTGTAGTATTTCCATTTAAGAGTTCATTTTTATTTTCTGCGTCATTTTTGCATTTCACGTATGTTTTATTTTTGTTTGCTCTGTAATGAAAACAAAGGAGAACTATTATCCATCTGTTCATCATGATTTTGTTATAAAGATAATATTTTTTTTGTTTTATATAAACACAGTACGAAAGATACCTGTCTATACACTTTAAATCTTGTCTCTAAAAACACGATTTAAATACAGGTATGACAGAACTGTAACAATATTTATATTTAATAGGACTGAAAAATCGAATTTTGAATTATTACATTTACTTTGTTCAATTTATTTTCCAAGTTTCTAGACTAATTTAAACAAAAATCTCAAATATATCAGAGTAAATTTGTTACAATTTAATAGATTTTCCGCATGGTTTTATTGTATATAATTACTGTTTTTCTGTTTATGGTAAATCAGTTAGATCTAGGCCATAATTTAGCGCGTTTTATTAAATATAAAAATTAATAGGAAAACATGCAAATATGATCATAAAAGATCCATGAAGCATTTTAAAAAAATATTTTTATATAACATTAATAGACGTAAAATGATAAATTCTACGAATATTATAATTGATCAGGTATCGGTGATCTTCTGTTTGATGTTTTGAATATTTTTTAAAAAGATAAGATGTTTGTCTGTAATAGCACATACCATTTCTTTTTTAAAATACGCAAAAGAGAACATGATATATCAAGAAGTCCTCAGTGTTTATCTTTTCTATTAAAATAACTCAAGAACAATTAGGATCATTAATATATGAAAAAGAAAAGTCTATTTATTGTTCAAGTTGAAATTATATAAAGATTATTACATTGAATAAAATAGACTCAGTATGTGTCAGAATATAATCAAATATATACTAGTTTTTACGTGAAAATGTTTTAAATAAAACTGATGACGTCTATTTTATAGAATTCTAGCTTTTAGCAAAAAAGTTTGCTTTTTAATTCAGTTAATTAATTTAAATAAAAAGATACAAGTCAAATGGAATAGTAAGTGAATGTATCCACGATCATAATTATAATTATAGTAACGACTCAAGTAATTACAAATATAAAGTGAGAATCTTATTTATTTTCGAGAACTTAAATATTTTACTGTGTCAAAGATTAATTACTATTTTAATAAATATTAAGTTATGTATTAATATAATTTTAGAAAATTATATTATTCTTGATTAAGTTTATCAAATGAGTTCAACTACTAATACTACAGCGACACATACAGCATTTGATTATCTTATTCCTTTACAAAATCAAATTTATCAATATATGCTAACAGCAATATTTATTTTGGGAAATTTTAGTAATATGGCAAATATATTTGTATTTTTACAAAAAGATTTGAGATCAAATGCTTGTTCATGGTATTTTATTACTGTTTCTATGGGACATTTGGTATTTATGTATTTTGGATGTTTAACAAGAATTATTACAGCATGGACAGCATTTGATCTTACTCGAACATCGGTTGTATTTTGTAAAATTCGAGCTTATTTTTTAGCATGTAGTCTACTTATATCTCGACATTTTCTTTGTATGATTTGTATTGATCGATGGATGGTTACATCATATAATGCTTGGATTCGTCGACAAAGTTCTTTAAAAGTAGCTCGATGGATGATTATTGGTGGCACAAGTCTTTGGCTTATTTTTAGTTTATGTATGCCTATATGGTATAGAATTGAAGGTTCTCGAGGTTGTGTAGGAGCAACAGATACTGTTTTTCCATTGTTTTATACAATTTATAATTTAGTTACTATTCTTGGTCCATTATTTATTATGATTCTATTTACTATACTTGTTTTAATTAATGTTCGGCGAATAAGTAATCGACGAGTATCCGCTATAACAACTACAACAGGTAATGGAATTCAATTTCAACGAAAAGATATACAATTAATTAAATTATCACTTGTACAAGGAATTGGCTACGTTCTTTGTACTGCTTTATATGCATACAATGGTACATATGCATTTGCTACTCAATCAATTACTAAAAGTCCTGAACGAGTTATTATTGATGGTTTCGTTACGGTACTTGGTATCAATATTAGTTACATATATATGGCAGTAAGTTATTTCACAATTAGATAATAATACAAATTTTATTTTTCTTTTAATATTTTTTTAGGTCACATTTTTTCTATATACTGTCATATCGAAAACATTTCGAAAGGAATTTATGTCGGCTTGTCAAAGATTTTATCGATATTTATTTAATTAAACTTTATTTAAAACCTATTATATGAACATAGCTTTGATGTTATTTTAATGTTAGTCATTTGTAATTGTTGTATTCATTTTATTGTGATATAAAAACAAATAAATATTCATGGTCTTACAATTTATACAGAGAAATTTCATAATGTACTTTTATCGGAAAATAAGATACTCTGGAAGTTAAAGCAATTAAAGATGGTAGAAAATAGATAGATAATATATGTAACATTCATGAATAAAGAGAGCAAAAATGAGAATCTAGGTCTTAAACACGCAAACATTAAATTAATGTATATATGGTATTTATTGAATTAGAAGACGATAGTTATTTTTGTTTAATGGAAAATTACAGGGTAATTAAAACGTAAATCCCTATTTTAAAACGTTTTTTTACTCTTTTAAAAGAAAAGATATTGTAATATATTTACTTACCATATTGAAGCATGCTCGATTTCATTTTGTTGTAGATGAAATAAGACGATTGATCGTTTGACTGTCTAAGATCAAGCATGCACTTCAACTAGAGAATGCTTAAAATAACTCATCATATTGATTCGTTTTTATTTTAGTGAGAAATGTGTTACTACAACAATTTTCTAGCCAGGTACACTTTCACCTTCGTCTCTGTAGAATTTTTGAGACATCATATGTCATAATATTATGTACGCTTCCAAAGGGTAAAAGATATATATTATGATATTTCGGTTTTTTAAAGAGTAAAAAGGTTTTAAAATAGGATTTTACTTGTTCATCATTCTGTATATTTCATTCTAATTATTTTACATAATTTCTGTATGGTATTTGATTAATATATTATATATAAATGATAGTCATGATTTGATCGATGCCATTGTTTTTGATGGACCATTATTGAAATAACTGCCATGTTAAAAAGTAGATTATATTAAAGAATAAATTCTCTAGCAATTTTCGATAGCACGATTAATCCTTTGTCATAAATCTCAGCATCTACAAACATGTCAATTCAAAACAAGTGTTACATGCTGGATATAGAATAGACAATGAAGAATAGACACAGATAAGAATTAGCGATAAGACATAAAACCAATGTAGATTGAGACAGTAGATGAATATGATCACCTAAATAGAAGGCAAAAAAAGGTTTATACTCTGTCAACTATTGATTTGTCGTATATAGTACAGTAAAGGGAGAAAAATACAGATAATATACATGAATATGCAGTACGTGTGTTAGTCACAAGTTGATTTGATTTGATTATATTTTATCTTTAACTTCTCTTCATTGTGAATTGTTTTGTCTCAATTTATGAAAAATTAAAACTTTGTTGAGGTCATTATTGGCATTTAACAAAAGCTCTCTCAAACCTTGCCCACCACACTAAATAAAAATGTGTTGCATGTGTCGAGCTTTACAACATATTAAAATGCGACACATTCTTCAGTACGTGGCTTTTTTCTCGTTGCAAGAATCGATTTACTAGTGTTTTTTATAGTTTAATTCAAATTAGCAATATCTATTCTCGCACCTGAAGACGATCAAATCGTAAGATCTGACCATTCAGAAATCCTTAGATCTCGATAGAACCGCTTCGAGGCGATTCATGCTTTACCAGCTAGTGATCTCTCAAGACATTCTTGAATAATAAATGATCATGAAATAACCAAAAAAAGATATATAAAAATGTATGAATTTAGTACATCAGATCAGCTTAGTTATATGCATCTTCACATGCGAAGCGAAACGATGAATGAATGGTTAACATATAGACTATAACATATCAAAAGTGCGACGCATTCGACTATGACACATTTTATTTTAATGTGCGTCTGGATTTAAAATGTGAACATACTTTCGATGATATAATTGAACTTTCTTTTTACACTCTATGATATTAATTTTAGGTGACAGATAATGTTCTTTCTTAGTCGCAAAAAATCTAAGGATACCATCTTTTCGTAGTATAATACATAAAATTTAGTTATTTTTGAAAGCAATAATGTAGAAGAAAAATTGTTAAAGATAACTGAATAATAAAAAAAAGACGCAAAGACGATTGATATCATGCATAACAAGAGAACAACTTTTGTAGCCTTCTGTAGTAATAACATATCTTTATGACATCACATTTGGATTTCGCTAGTTTCAATAATTTCATACTTAATTCTCTTTTTTTTGTATGTTAAAAAAGAAGAAGAAAAGAATGACAAAACGAGCAATATTGAAACGCGATGATATCATCTTATTTAATGTCTATACTTGTATATAAATCAGAAGAAGAAAAGAATAAATAATATAAAAGCTGCCTGAACTGATATATTTATATAATAAATAAAAGAGAACGAGAGAAAAACATTCAATATATATTCTTCTTACAACATTACATTTACTTTTAGTTTTAAACTATAGCCATGCCAATCTGTAAATATCTGGTTAATCGCTTTAAAACACTTAAACCACCATTAATTGTACCAAAAAATCCAATTAAATTATTATGTATGCTTAATCGTCGACAAGTCGCTTTTTTTCTAGTTGGTTTTCTTGCTTGGACATGGGATGCATTTGAATTTTTTTCTGTTACACTTAATATTATTGAAATTGGTAAAACTTATAATAAATCAACATCAGATATTACTTGGGCTATTACTGTAACATTGATGTTTCGTTCTATTGGTGCAATTATATTTGGAATTGCTGGTGATCGATATGGTCGAAAATGGCCATTTATTATAAATATTATTTTATATGCTTTGATTGAAATCGGTACTGGTTTTTGTACAACTTATGCACAATTTATTGGTCTTCGAGCTGTTTTTGGTATTGCTATGGGTGGTATATATGGTAATTGTGCCGCGACAGCACTTGAGGATGCACCAGTTGCCGTTCGTGGCCTTTTATCAGGTTTATTACAACAAGGTTATGCATGCGGATTTCTACTTGCAGCAGCTTTTAATTTAGCAATAACAAATCATCAACCTTATGGTTGGAGAGCACTTTTTTGGTTTGGAGGTTGTCCTCCATTACTTGTTGCACTTTGGCGTGTATTTTTACCTGAAACTGATACATTTTTAAATGTTAAGAGATTACGTGAAGCAAATAATCATACAGGTAAATAAATAATTTCTATTATCATTATTAACATTAATTTAATAATAATATTATTTTAGATAAATCGAATAATGGATCATCATCAATGCGTACATTTATGAATAATATTCGACCTGCACTTGCTCATCATTGGCCTATACTCATTTATTTAGTACTTATGATGGCAGGATTTAATTTCTTATCACATGGTAGTCAAGATTTATATCCAACTTTTCTTTCTTCTACACTTCAATTTTCTCATGGTCTTGTAACTATAACAACAGTTGTTGGCAATCTTGGTGCTATAATTGGTGGAATGTCAGTTGGTTATTTTTCAAGTTTCTTTGGTCGACGTTTATCAATGCTTGTTGTTCTTATTATTGGTGCCTCACTCATTCCAGCATATGTTCTTCCAACTGATAAAACTATTATGGCTGGTGCTTTCTTTGAACAAATGTGTGTACAAGGTGTTTGGGGTGTTGTACCTATTCATCTTATGGAACTTTCACCTATACAATTTCGTTCATTTGTTGTTGGTACTGCTTATCAACTTGGAAATCTTATTTCTTCAGCTTCATCAACTATTGAAGCCGAAGCTGGACAATATTTTCCGAAGAAAACATCAGTTGTTCATTCATCTCATAAGGGACAGTATGATTATGGCAAAGTGATAGCTATTTTCTTATCTTTTGTATATGTGTATTTATTTATTGTTATTTTACTTGGACCTGAAAAACGAAATTTTGATGAAGTTTCAACTAACAATACAAACGATGATATTCATAATGAAACAATTAACGATATTCAATTAAAAGAATCATCAACATCGGATGAATCAAAATTAACAAAAAATATTTAAAAATTGTTGAAAAAAAAAACTGAATTTACTTTTTTTATTACTTTAAATATGCTAAAAATATGGAATTTTTTTAAATAAATAAAATTAAATAACCGTTTATTAGAAGTATAAAATATGACAAATCTTTACACGATTATTTATCGTACATATTGTATTTTGAATAAGAGAAATGTCGCACATTGACTTATCCATACTATGAACATGTGAGAATGACTTATATTTTGTTTTCAGTGAATGTTCTATAAGAATATTCTAGAATCATTTCAAAGTAGAAGCGAAAGTAAGAAATTAAAAATCTAATTGTTTTCTTTTTTGGATAATATTTAAGTTCCTATATTATTAAATATAAGGATTATCTATTTGAAAAAAAAATCTACATATATTATTCTATATAGATTGATTTTACTTAGCATCAATTGAATCCTTTTTGTTTTAGAAATAAATTATATTTTTCTTGTATAAATATTGAAGAATTTCTATTAAATCATATTTATAATAAAATATTTTTATGGAATGATTCAAACTAATTAAGTATATTTATTGCATTTTTTTCCGTTCTTAATATGGATAGAAACGAAATAAATAAAATATTGCAAAAATAAATGATGCATGACATTTTATTCATTCATCGGTTTAATCAAATTATTCGTTGGCCTTGTATTCAATAAACATACTGTCTATTTTCTTTTATTATTAAATGGTAATTTCCAATATGGGTTTTGATACTCAAACTAATTCTATCAATACAGACAATGATGTTTGTGTATATGCGAATAAACAATCAAAAAGGTTAGTAAAATTTAATTTCTATCATTTAAATAATAAGGTATTATATTAAAAAGTTTTTCTTCTAGACAATGTGCAGAAATAATATGTTTTACATTGATTGTTATTATGAATCTAAGTGCATGGATTGATTTACAAGGTGTATTTGTTGAATTACCATTAATGATTTCATTGACACCTGAAGGTTGGGCATTACCATCGGTACTATCTATACATGTTTGTGCAGCTAATATAATGCCCGCAATGATTATTTTTTTGCGTTGGTATCAAGGAAATCGTTTTTCTGAAATTCCTTATATATATATTATTATTATTGTTGGAATTATTTCATGTTGCGCGCTAGCTACTTTCTGGCAACAAACTATATTTATATTTGGTCGTGAACGAAGTTTATGGTTAATTTTATCTGTTTTTACTCTATCGATGCTTGATTGTACATCATCTCTTGTTTTTTTTGATTATATGAAACGATTTCGTTCTCAATATTTGACTGCAGTATTTTTGGGTGAAGGACTTACAGGTGCAATTCCAACATTATTATTATTGATACAAGGCATGGGAGGTGAAGCAATTTGTGTGCAAAATAATAATAGCACTAAGTTAACACCTACCTTTACTCAACCACGTTTTAGTGTTACTGTTTACATGTTTCTTATTGCAAGTATTATTTTTGCGTCATTTATTGCTTTTGTTCTACTTCGATGGACAAATATAATATTTTTGGCGGATGCTGCAGAACCGGTAATATATGTTGAGAAAAAATTTATAATTGAATTAGTAAATTTAAACAAATGTTACTTTTTTCATTATCAAATAAGAAGGAAAATTGGATGTTTTTATTTACTACTTTAGAGAATAATCTATATTTAAAGAGAACAAAATGAAAAATATTTTGCTTACAAAAATTGCAAACAGACTCCACTATTAAAAAATTCTAAATGAGTAAACATTTTTGATATGATTAGTCGATGCAAAATCACGTTTTTTTCCTTTTCGTGAAATATCAAAACAAGTGTATTTACAAAGGACGTCATATAAGATTATAAGAAATATAACGAAAAAAACTAATTTTAGTATAATAATAGATTATGTTTTACTAATCAAATGATTTATATTACAGATAAAATACCAAGAAAGTACTTCTAAAACAACTTCTGATGTTGGTGAAAATTCTTTTATGCTTTCTGCAGTTGAATCATTCAAACCATCAAAATCTACCAAACAAATAATTGTTAAACCATGTTTTTTGCTACTAATTCTTAATACTGTCAATTCATTTATGTTCTTCGGCCTTTTACCTCCTTTAGCTACATATAGTTTACTACCATTTGGACAAAAAACACTTTATTATGCCAATTTACTCGGTCCTTTAGCATACCCAATTGCATTACTACTCAGTTCAAAATGGGCAATGTTATCAATGCGTATGACTGTCATTGGATCAATATTCGGATGTATTTTGGCTGGTTTTATTATAACTATTGCTGCACAAAGTCCATGTCCATGGTGGGCGGATTCATTACATGGCGCTCTGATTATGTTAATGACTGGATTTTTTGCGTTGCTGATCATGGCCTATGTAAGAATTACAATAGGCAAACGTATAAAAAATGAATGGTCAGATGATAAAGGCATGTTTTATTTTGGTGCAAGTGTTCAGTTCGGGTCATTGGCAGGCATAATTCCCATGTATCTGTTGATAAATGTTTTTGAATTATTTACTGATAGAAAACCATGTCAAACATATTGTGTACTATGAAGATCAAGAGTTTCTTTATAGATAAAATAAATCTTGCTAAATTTCAATGTTGATACTCATGAAACAAATCGAGTGTGTATCATATATACTCGAGAGACACATAAATTATCAGTTCATCTGAAAAGTTTTGTTAAAGTTTTCTTAATTCGTATACAAGTGTATCCTGGATCACCCAAAAGTAATAGAAAACATAAAGAAGGAAACGTCATTCTTCTCGTACATTAACAGCCTATTTTAAATCTTTCGCGGCAGGGTTATTTTTATTGAATAACTGGCTCATATTTGATGGGAAAATAGTCTTTATTACCTTTTATAACACATTTGTGAATTTGGCATTTGGCAGTTAAAATACTACCTTTTCATTACTGGAAGGCCTACTTACCACCTGGCTCCATCGTTGATAATATAGCTTTTATTAGAATTCTTGCAATATATGATAGACCTGACAAGGATACCATGAACAGGCCAACATTTCATTTTCTGTACTCGTGACTCGTTTTTGTTTCCAATGCTAGACTACGGGTGGTATGGCTGTAGACAAAACAAAGCCTTCAGTTGATAGCAGAGCTTCCATCTTTGCCGGAAAATATGATGCCGTAATATGCACAATCATCTCTCTTCCCATTGTTCACGACGATTCGATTTTTTAACTCTAGATACTTTCTCGAGCGTCCAAACTATTATTAATTAAAATCGAAAAGAAGCAGTATTTTCTTCGTTTTTTAGCTTGTATAACACACATGCATTGAAAAGTGAAATATGGAGTAAACGGAAGTATAGCATTGCACTTTGAATAAGATTTGACAACCGTATCAGAGGAAAAATGTTACCGTCCCATATATGGGACACTCGCCGTAAAAGGATTAAATTAAATTGAAAACATATAATATAATGAATAGAAAAATTGTAGGGGATATTTCAAATGATTAAACTTTGATTTTTGATATCGAATAATGCAATAATTGTCTTGTAGACATAAAAAGTTAATTTATTTGAATTATGTCAGCGGGGATTTTATAGAAGTAGAAATGCTACTACATCTTTTTTCCAATCCCATCATATCTCAAAATGTATGGCACATGGGAAAATATTTTGAGAAGGTAAGTGAAATTTAGTGTTCGCTGAGCAAAATTGGTTCTGACATGATCAAAAAAACGCTTTTGATCAAGTTTTTGTTATTTAATCTGCTTATTTACCGTACAAATGTTGTTAATTGAAAGACTATCAATTGCTATTTTATATATTTAAAATTAAACTAGTTTGAATTAAGCAATAATTTGTATAGTGCTACGATCACTTTGAATGATATTTCATCTCATCGATATTAATCATGTAGTACAAAAACCATCCGATTTTTTTATCAAACAAAAATTTTTTTGTAAAGATATAAACTAAAATAAAAAATTCATTTGAATTAGTGTTTTTCTTGTTCGATGATTGACGGTCGGTTGATTAATTTGAAGAAGAGAAAAGAAAAGATGAATACTTATCGAGTGGCAATGTATTATTCAAACAAAAAATATAATACATATATGAACAATAACAAAAAACCCTAATACAATATGAAGAAATAATGAAAAAGAAGGAATGTTTAACGTTGTGATAGACATTGAAAATATCTCATTCTAGCTGCTTTCAAGAACGATGGAATACCAAGACGATCTTCATCGTAATGCTGCCATAATTTTGTTAAATATTCATCGATTATAACTTTATTTTTTCGACGTTTTGGAGCTGGAGCGCCCATATTATCTCGTTATCTTGAAATTGATGCTAATGATTGTTCTTTTTGCAGTAATTCGATTGCAATAAAAATATTCTCTTCGGATAAAAAGGATTTCAAATTAATAACATCTGTAAAACCATTTAAAGAAAAATATTCGCTCTTTCGTATAAAAAGTTTGCATTTTAAACCATTATATTAACATAGCTTTGCTCAGAATGTTTAATTTTTAAATGATCTTGTCAAAAAATTTGACTCTACACAAAAAGTTTCAAATAGCATTTTTTGCCTTGTGTAAGAGAAGATATTTTCAACATATATGTACAACAAGTATTATTTTGTCTATGAAAATCAATGAACAGTTTTTTTCTATAATGAGTAAATATTTTAGTTATAAAATTGTTTTTAATAAAAATGATTTTCATTTAGCATTCGTAGATAAAAGATTAAATATTAAAATTTTAAGGTCTGTATTAGATATTGTATTCTTTGAAACAATTAAATTGAAAGTTTCACAAACAGAAAGAATGATATGGATAGTTTTAAAAGCAAAAATACATTCAAACACATGGATCTTATCATTACATACTGATTAATTTACAATGTATGAATATGAATATTTATTTCACATTGTTTATAAGGCTTGATTCCTATAATGAAATTTTTTTTTCTAAAAAGAATTCTTTTATCTTTTTAAATTAATTGCATATTTCAAACCCAATTGGACTTTCATGCCAACTATGACATAATATATTTTAATAAAGTATCATTATAGAGCTCGCTTTATATTTTATTGATGTACATTAACAATATTGAGTGTTTAATACAAAAAAAAGAAGATAATAATTAATATTGTACATCAAAAAAAAAATTAAAAGAATACATTAATAATTAATCGAAAAATTATAAAGATATTAATTTCAAGCTCATAGATAAATACTGATAAGATCTTGATTAAATATATGATTTGTCAAGTTTGAATAATTAATTTAAAAAAATAAGTTTTTAAAATCATTAGCGTAACAGAACCTAATTACATCACCATTTTTTACTTTTTCAAAGAAACTTTCATATTTCGGCTTCCCGAAGTCCGATCCAGCTGATTTTTGGATAGTAGAATAGAGCAAACATTTCTCTATCAGATCATTCATTTTATATCACTAGACACTTAGTTTTGGCTGAACACTAGATTTGACAAGACGATCTACTTTTAATTTTTATTCGTTCATTCCTTTTCCTAATCCCATCTTTTCCGGCAAAAATACATAAAATCAGTAGAAAAAACATGTTTTTGATGAAAGATTTTAACAATTTCAGAGGAAAAAATTGCAAAATTGGATTCGTCATACCAATCTCTATCGATTGATATCTGTTTCACATACGTAGTGTATCGTCTTTATGTCTTCTTCTTAGGCTAAATTATGATCACAGCTGTGAAGTAATAATAATAATAACGTCCCATAGGCTTATCGCCCGTTGGGACCGGTCGCAGTTATTATTACTAGTTTTTCACATGCAGCTGGGTTCTATCGTCTTTTCCTTTTACAGACGGCAGTATCTGCACCCTCTTCCGTCTAACATACTGACTAAAAATATAGTCATCCCGAATAACTCATGTAGAATGAATCATTTGAGACAACTTAGCCATTAGTGACTTGTTCAGGGTCATTCTATAAATAATGTTACTGAGGTTTGAACATAGTACCTTGTGGATGCATGCAAACTAACGTAATCATTCAATCATGGCGGCTATGATGCTATTTCATCGGACATTTTGCTGAAGTATAGCATCAAAAAAGGTTCAAAAATACGTGAAAGTTTTATAAATCTAACATAGATCAATGTAGATTCATCTAACAAATCAAATGATGCGTTTTTTGAACGAGGAAGTGCTGAGTTTATGGTAAAAATAGAACTTTTTGTGCAAAAATTCGGTGTATTTTTGTTTAGAATGATGAAATTAAAACAGCGACAGAACGAGCAAAAATTAAAAGTAGGTCATCTTCTTAGGCCTAATGTTCAGCCAAAACTAAGTGATTATTTATATGAAATGAACGGTTTGATAGAGAAATGGTGGTGGAATTAGATTCAGCCACTATATTAATACGCGTGCCGTAATTTCAACAAAAATATTATTAGAAACTTTTTAAATTTTAAAATCTTTTATATTTTAAATTTAATCTTGTTAAAATTTCATTAAAAAAATATTTCCTAAGATTTTCCTAAATATTTAACAACTCGAAAATTAATTATTATTATTTCTCAGTATAAATAAATAATTTTGCTAATCTTTTCGTCTATATTCGATTTTTTCAAAAAGTAAGATTATCCCAAATCCAAGCTAAATGAAATACCGGCATGGTAAACTTCAAGACATTATATAAGATATGTGTACAAGATTTAGAAAAAATATTTTTTCGAGAAGATTAAATGAGATTTTGAATTGAATTAGAGAACGACAAAAAGAGAATGACACGACTTAATACTGAATTGCATAAACCTGTAAATGTGTTTTAAGAAATCTTATTTTTCATAAGCCATTATTTTAGATAAAATCTATTATTCATATTATTTCAACCTTCTTGAAAAAATATTTTCCAAACATGTATAAAATCTTTTCTCAATCTGAGAAATTATTTTTCTGCTTATTCAGTTATAAAAATATTTCACTATCTACTAGACCAAACTGTGAAAACGCTGTTTAATTGTAAACTATACCCAATATTTTTAGAATTATAGAGAATTTCTTGAACTCTTTATTAAAGTTAAATTATTTCTTCAAATATAAAATCGATGCATAAGTTTGATAAATAAAAAGTCAATAATTTGAGTGTTGGAAAATTTTAACTATTATCATAGCGGAAAAGCCCCTTTACAACAACGAATAAATAAGAAAGTCATCTAACAATTCTCAATTAACATCTATATGGTAAAATATGGCTATTTTTAAAAATAATATTTAATGAAAAAAGTTACATATTGATGTATATGTATATTTATATCAATTTTATGAACAATAATAATGTAAATTACGTACACGAAGCTTGCTTTAGTCATTACCATCCACACCCACCCCATGTACCAATGCTTCGTGACTTTATATACATATACATATGTGTAACTTTTCTGATAATAATATATGAAAGGAAAAACTTTTAAACCAAAGAATAAAAAAGAGGAACACTTAGAAAATATAATTTTGAAAAACTTGTCTAGATTATTCTTAAATAGAAATGAATAAATTCGGTTTAATCAAAAGTCATAAAGTGTAAAACTAATTTCTCACTTTCTAAATTTATATGCTTAATCACTGCTACGAGAATATGATATTTTTTTGAACTAACTATTTCAATTAGCACTAATAATCGAATGCTTCCCTCTCAACGAAATAATATGCAAATTGACAAATCAATTTTAGAAAACTATGAGAAGTCAAGATAAACAATTTCTAGAATAAAAACAAACAAAAAATAAAAAGAGACTAGCCAATCTGACGCTGTTCTAAGCATATGTAAATTATCTGATCCATCGCCGAAACTTTTAATGAATCAGAATACTAACTTAGAAGCATCAAATTTTCGCTAGCAGTGCTAATGCGTCCTTCATCATTTGGTATTTCACCAGTGCCAGAAGTTCCTAATAACACTAAATAAAAAATAAAAAAAACTATAATATAAATAAATATTATAAGATACAATTTTACCGGGTCGTTCTTTTAAAAAGTCTATTCTGGCCTCAATAAAAATTGCATCATCTTGTACATACAAATTTTGATCTTTTTTAAATTGTGCAAGTGAAAAAAATCGTTTAATACCATACGCATTATTCATACTATAAACAGGACGTTGGAAACATTCAGATAACATATCAGGCCAAAATGAACCAGTAATATTATATTGTTTGTTATTTAATATTGATTGATCAACTAGACAAACTGTTACTTTATACGTAAATGGCCATGTAAGTATAGCGTCGTATTCACCACGTAATAAAACAAAAAATAAAGATAAATGTGTTCCTTGAGTATCACCATCACCATTTAAATATAATCGTAAACACATCTTATATCCCGTTGATGATGAATAAAATACAGGTGAATATATTGATTTGTGTCGTTCAGATTTTGCATCCGCTAATAAGATAAATAATAATATCGTTAAATTAAAAATTTCAAAAATATTATCATCTGAGAACAAATCTTTTACATACGTATAAAATATATTAGATAAAACTAATTGTTATCTAGCAAAGACATGAGAATGTGTTTATATCAAGATAAACTAATAAATTATAACATTAAATCATTTGGTGTGTTGAATAGTCTATGATTAACAAGGGTTACTATAGAACAATTTCCTATGAAGAACCATAAATAGAACACATGAAGCATTACGTATAATTTAGCTAAATCATGAATATAGAGTCATGCTAAATACCTTTTCAATGAAGCTATTGTACCCACTACAAAAGTAAGTAAATATACCTGATATATTAAAATATTTTTTGAGCTAGAAGAGTCTCATCGAGATTCTGAAGGGAAAATTATTTTTATATCCAAAGCATGTCCTTTAAAACTTTTTGCCTTATAATAAAGAAACAAAGACAAGAACAATCAATGAATTAATCTTATCGTAATAATTACAGTTCAATCAGTAAGTATACAAGTGAAATTACATAAGCAAACTCTATCTTTATAGTACGAATTAAGCTGCCAACAGAGTAAAATTCAAGTGAAAAATTTTTTTTCGCGTTTTTTTACATCATTTGATAGAGTGTGATCTGTGATCATGAAAATCTATTTTTTAGCTCAGCAAATGCTTCCTTCTGGTCGAAAAATAGGAAACACTCGAAATGTGTCGTTTTTCGACAAAAAACACATCTTCTTCAAAATATGGAAAAATTTTCCAGATTCACCGTCCAAAATAGAGTATAAAAATGTTGTTAAAACGACTCCAGATTCAAAACTCTACTGGTGATGAGGCTTCGAATAGTGTTGATTCTACTTGATATAGGTCGATTTTGTAGACTTATTTAGTTTCTCCACGTAGACGATGAAGCCAAATCTTTTATCTCATTCGACTCGTCATATCTCCCATTTTAGGTGGTATCCGACAGGTATTTGTAAAAGGCGCGATTATCTACGATCACCCAAAACGTTTGGAATCTAAGAGTGGTTTTCAAAAATACTGTTTTTTCAACGTACGATCATCCACATCTCTGCATTAATTGATAGCCCAACTCGAATTAGGTATATGACCCATACGTTGAACTTTCACCATGTAGTTTAAGAAAAATAGTAAGGAAACATTTTCTTCGTTTTTTCGTAGTGTTGATCATTTTCAAAGGTAGAAAAATGAAGAAAATGTCTCCATGCTATTTTTCTTGAACTACATGATGAAAGTCTAATATTTTGGATATATATTTAATTCGAGTCGGGCCATCAATTGATGTAGAGATGTGGGTGATTGTGGGCGATCGCGTCTTTTACAAATACTCATCGGATAGCTCCTAAAATGGCTGTGGTTACAGTAAAAACTTCATTCCTCAATACAGGAGAGAAATGGAATAAAAAACGATGCATTAGTTTTTGACTAGAGATATGACAAATCGAATGATATAAAATAGTTGGCTTCAACATTTACGTGGAAAAACTAAAGAAGTTTACAAAATCGACCTTGTCAAGTGGAATCGACGCTATTCGAAGTCCCATCATCAGTAGAGTTTTGGATCTGGAGTCGTTTTAACAACATTTTTTATACTCTATTTTTGATGGTGAATCTGGTAAAAATTTTTTTCAAAGCCAAAAAAAGAAACAAAGTGGAAAAATATGTGTTTTTTCTCGAAAGACGACACATTTCGAGTATTTCATATTTTTCGACCAGCAGGAAGCATTTGCTGCGCTAAAAAGTAGATTCTCATGGTCATAGATCATGCTCTACCAAATGATGTAAAACATACGAAAAAAAAAATTTTACTCAAAGTTTGAATTGCTTGCACTCATTATTATTGTCATTGCTTACTGCTTTCTATTAATTAGTTATCAACTTAATTTCAGTATCTTCAATCATTTATTGGATAGTGTGTTGGAAAAACTATAAATGAACCGCAGTTCTTTTTGTAAGAGTTATAAAATGTGTTAACTGTTTAATGCCTTCAATCTAAGTAAAGAAAACAACAGATTTCATCAAGCTGATCAGCACATAGAACTCAGAAAATAGAATATAGAGAAATAGTTTATGAGTAGTCCTAATATATACCTATCTTCTCTTGAACAGAAGTAATTTTCCATAAAAGTGTTCCATCACAAGATCTGACCAGTTTATCTTCTATCTTCTGTTTCAATGACCAAAGTTCTTCAAGTATAAATCGATGATTAAGCTTTATTCCATTAATAATACTATCTATTTTCTCATTAGACGACTTAAGAGAAGATAATTCTTCGCAAACAACTTGAAGTAAGCTTCGACTACAACATAATTCATTATTAATTCCTTGTAAATCATTGTTTAATAAGTTCATATTATTTGATAAAGTAGACAATGGATCTAGTTGTTGATCAGTTTCGTTTGACGCATTCCTTGAATAAAAAGAAAGAAGATTATCTAACAAAATTCGTTGATGTGTTTCAGCTATGATAATATTTTCATCAGATTTGCTTGTATTAACCTAAAATTATTGTAATACATTTATTATACAAACTTAATACTACAATAGCTATTTACGTGTTGAGTAATGACTTCAGTGTTGACGCTGTCATGTTCGTGACCTGAATGAACGCTATCAATATGTTCCTGAGAATGATAGAAAATATTTCATTAACTATATATTAAAAATAATCTATATCATATACTTGATAAAATTTTAAAATCTTCCTCTGTTCACAAATAAAGCAAGATATTAACAACTCCTCCATTTCATTTTGAAAACCTTTATCAAACCAAATCTAGAAAACCGAAGAGTAATACAAAAATAAATGAAAAAAATTGTTATACATACATTCTTGATTGATATGACATCGGAACATCTTAAACACTTCATATTGCTAAAGAAAAAATATAGAATCAAATCAACATTACATTTCAAATATAAAAGAAAGATAGTTACTCATTTTCAACGTTAATACATGATTGACAGATTCGATGTCCACAATCAAGCTGAAAAGGCTCACGAAAAATTAATTTACATCTTGGACAAATATAACGTGAATCAATTTGTTCAATGTTCTTGACAGAAAAGCCATGCTTTAATAGAGTTGTATGCCGTTTTGATTCTGTCAAGTGATTATTAGCAGTATTTGGCCGTTTGACAGAAACACGTTCTGTTAATGATGACGCAAAATTACGTATTGCTGGTCGATCAATTGATCTTGATGGATCAATAGCATTATCAATCTTCGTTTTTTCTAACTCTTTTGGTATATCACGTTCATGGCAAAACCGTAATTTCGTATATTTAACTTGAAAATAAGCTTGATCTTGTTTGAAAGATTTATCGTTGTCATAATACACATAAATGACTTGAACTTGCGGGAATTCATAAATTGGGTCATTTAATAAATCGTCTAAATCCATACGAGGAATAATTAATCGAAATTTATCTGTTGTTTTAATATTTTTGCATACATATTGATTCAATGCCAATAAATGTGTAAATAGTATCGTAAAGGGAAAATAAATACCCTCCGCAATGGATTTTGGCCAAAGGACAACGGTTTTGCTTGCACTATTGGGTACGAGCTTGTTTTCCATATAAAGAGATCTAAGAATTAGAAATGCATTTTTATAATAAAAAAAAAAGAAATGAACTTACTGGAGTATACAATTGGACAGATTTTCGTCAAAAAAATACTTCAGAAGTAAAAATGTAAAATAATTATTGAAAGCTTGTAGAAATTTATAAAAGGCTTTATAAATCTAAAATAAAAATTAACCATTATTACACTCATACAAAATGTTATACAACACAAAAAAACGATTTCAGTAGTAAAATTATAACATTAAAAAAAATGTTTTATGAAAATTAAATAATCAAATATACAATAAATTATAATACAGATATGCATAATTTTATAATACTTATTTAAAAAAACAGAGTTAAAAAATGGTCTTACATTAATAATCGCTTGTTTTTATCTGTCACAAAAAAATACAATGCATACAATATTCTAAGAAATACAGTTTCATCATATATTATTGGGAGATAATTTTAGACATAATACGCAAAAACTTCCAATGAAATCTTAACTAAACGAACTGATTTTTCAATGAATGCTACATGATATCTATCTTTCGTATCGATCAATCTAGCTAGAGCTAAGGTTTTCAGATTCAAATCTAAATTCTTATTGCGCACATGTTGTAGATTATAAAAACTTTGGATTAGGGCAACATATAGCATTTAAACTATGGAACTTCTTATTATTTTGCTTAATCTGAATTGTTTAAAAACGTTTTTATGATTAATATTATCTTATCATCTAGCAAATATGTATCTGATGTAGAATATTTATTTCTTATCGTTACATGTCAAAATAGTATGTTCAGTTCTATACTAATGTAGAGGATATACAGATACAGATGATATGAATTGCAAAATATCACTAAATTATTCAAACTAAGGTCAAGCAATGATACAGCTTCGAAAAAGTTTCTCTCTCATTCATTTTTTTCATATTGAACTTTGTGTTTTCGAGCTAAGGCTAATTATAAGAATGGATTAATTACCTAGTGTAATGTACCATTGATTACGATTTGCTTTGATAAACAATATACGTTTTCTACTACAATTAAATATCACTACAAATGACTCAGTTAACAAAACGTTGCACGAATGAGTGATTTCTTTTTCTAATATTTTCTGAACATTTGACTCGGCTTGATTTATTTTAATTTGCATAATCGAGTATACTGTATTCTAATTCAAGTATTGAGTCGGGGATGACGAGAGTTTAATAAATTCAAATTAGTAAAACATTCAGAAAATATCAGAAAAAGAAATAACTCACGAAGGAAAGTCACCAACTTAAAAATCCCTTTTGAATTGAAACATAGTTGGCCATATACAACCCACTATGCTGAATTCCAATATTACGATCTTTACGGCTAATGCATTGATTAAGACCTGGTTTTCTAGAAAACCAGTTCTAATCTTAATAATTCAAGAAGAAATACGATCAATCTTTTACTTTAAAATAAATTTAATTATTTGTTGAAATTTCATGTTGAATAGCGGTTTTATGTCTAAAACTTTGTGAAAATAGGTGGGGAAGATAATGAGACATCTCACAAACCTTATTTACTGCCTACATAGATGTTTACTCATACCTAATTATCATTTTAAAATTTTTGTACCAAAGCACAAAGCTTAAGCGCCCGATCATAGTTCCTTTGAGCTCCCATTTCATTGTTGTCATCTTCTCTTTGTTGATCTCCTAATTCTTCGGAGAAAAGAGCCAAGTCGGTAATTAATTTTATCAGAAGACGTGTATCATCATCAAAAGTACCATCTACTCTGGCATAAGATCTTGAAAATTGTTGTAATATTGTTAAATCAGAAGTTATACAACGAACAAGAATTGAACGAACACTAACATAAGTATGACTACGAGAAATAATTTCTTGAGTATGAGCAATCGGTTGCAGAACAAGAGAAACAACAGTAAGTGAAGGATTTAAATTCAGCCATTGCCACAAATGTTCTTCAACTGAGAAAAGAATTAAAGTTATATCTTCCACTGTTAAATATGTGATCAATGCAATTCTCAATGATGAATGTTGTGGACCAAACCAAATTACAATAGGTGCTCCAGAATGAACTAGAAATAAAAAAAGTGAGATGCTATAATCTAAGAAAGAGTCATAGATATATTTATTTTTGCATTGAAACGAGCTCCTACCATTGCCATAGATCCAATAAGATGGTTTGAATCGATCAGTTAATTGATCGACAAGGTTCTCATCTTCATTGGTAAATGTACTGTATTGTGGAAATGATTTTTCCGGTAAAATAATTTTCTCACAATGAATAGTGCGTATTTCATCTACGACGGACAACATGGGAAAAGAATAGATTTTTCTCAATTGAGTCGGTAACTCAAGAAGTATAAAACGAAAAAAAAATCTAAAAACAAATACGTATGTATTATAGATATACTTCACGAGAGAAATTATACAATAGTCATTATTGTGTAATTATTAACGATAAAATTTATACATGACTATAATGATCTCGAAAAAAAATTCAAGGAAAAGAACGAACAAAGAAGTAAATATGTGGATTCATTTTATCAAAATTATGATAACAAATATACTAAAAATGATGAACAGAAATAAATGAAAATTATTA
>JAJEKB010020753.1:0-32997 GCA_022393335.1 Macrotrachela quadricornifera
TTTTGCTCAACTTAGAATATACCATTCGATAGAGCAAAGAAAGCTCTACAAATTGTTATATAATTCATTTAATTTCGATTGGGTCCCATATATCAACAAATGATCTGAAACAGCTCGAGAGTATGAAAAATTAAATTTTTCGGTGAGTTTTTATTCGAATAACTCGGCTACTTATCCAAATGAGTGTCATATTTAGGATGAGCATCCAAAACTGAATTGATATATATTATTTTCAAAAATATCTGAGAACTTTTATTTTTCTCGAAAAATTAACCTGGGAGACTCCCCTCAGAGATGGATCAAAAAATGAATTTCATTAGAAATATCGCACTGAGTATAAGAGAAACTTCTGTAGTTCACCAAAATTTTAAAAAATTGAAAATGACAACTAATTAGTAAACAAGTAGTTTTTTGATCATCTCCGAGGGATCCCAAGTTAATTTTTCGAGAAAAATAAAAGTTCTCAGAAGTTTTTGAAAATAATATATATCAATCTAGTTTTGCATGCTGATCCTAAATATGATACTCGCTTTGATAAGATCATTTGTTGATATATGAGATCAACTCGCAATTAAATGAATTATATATCAATTTGTAGAGCTTTCTTCGTTCTGTCGAATGGTATATACTAGGTTGAGCAAAAAGTTTGCGGTCTCTTTGTTACCGAAGACGATTAAGAAAGTTACCACGAAGTTTTTTGCTCAACCTAATATTATTATTAAATACTAGGTGGAATTGGTTCATCTTTATTTTTAATACTTATTGGTTATGTTGGATGTAGTAAAGTAGCAGCTATGTTTTGTATAACATTAGCTGTTGCTTTTATTGGTTTTCATTCAAGTGGTTGTCAAATATCACATCTTGATATTGGAAGCAATTATGCTGGTTTGATTATTATATTTTCTTATTTTTTTTTTTATTTGATATGTAATATGTTTTATATAGGAACTCTTGTTGGTATTACAAATACATTAGCTTCGATACCTGGTTTTGTTGGTCCATATGTTGTTGGAGCTATAACAAATAATAATGTAAGATTGATTAAAATAATATTTTTAAATTAATTTTATTTATTTAAATAGCAAACATTACATGCTTGGAAAATAATTTTTAATTTATCTGCTGGTATTGGACTTTTTGGTTGTGTTTTTTATTGTATTTTTTTTGATGGAAATGAACAATCATGGAATAGAAATAATTTTGAAGAAATTACAGAAACAGAATAGAAAGAAAATTTTATTTAAAAAAAATAATTTTCTTTTCTATTTGATTTTTTAAATAAATATATAGTTAAATCATTATCAAAATAAAAAAATTTGCAAATTGTTTTACATTTTATTTAATAGAAAATTTTTTTCTTCTTGGCAAAAGATATCTAAAAAGATTACAATTTGAGTGAAATTCGTTCTTTAGTAAGAACCTTTTGCTAAAGCTAATTATGTCAAATTTATGTATTTATTATTTTAGAGATAGTAGTTTTTCGTTCTGTTATCGATCAAACAATTTAACATAAATTATACAACAATATAAAATTTACAAGAAAAAAAAACTTTTAACATTTTCTTGTGCTGCATTATACAGTGTCAATATTTAAAGAAAATATATTCAAAATTTTGTTCATTTGTTTTTGTAGTTTAATCTTGATAAACTTTAATATGATCAATATAATAACAAATAAAATAAGTAATAAAAAACATACAGATACGTAGCCGAACTTGTGCAATATCTTCATTACTGATAGACTAGTGTTGTAGACGTCTACTTGTAATTGTTTAAGAGGATATTGGGCTCTTGCTTTCTATTCGGTTTCTAAGCGTTTTGTCAATTTTTCTATTGAAATTTGAAAACTTAATATCTTTTTGTAATTTCTAGTATGACACGACTTGATTGCTATAGAATTTTTCGTATAGATCGATGATTTTAATTGAATATCTGAACATTTGATAGATGTTTCACAAGCTACTCGTAATATAAATGGTTTACTTATTGCCATGACTTTAATTGAATCATTCAAATTAGAATAGATCTTAGAATGTTTAACTTCATCAAGATTATAGGAAATCTAGATGTCTCGCTCCAAAAATGCTCGATATCAGCTAATACCATCGATCGCCTTGCGTGTTCTTCTATTTCCAATATGTCATGTACACTTCTATATCTATTCTTCCATGACGTGAGGTTTGTAATACATTTTCAATGCACTCACTTACATTAGACGACAACCTAATCAATAACCACAAAAATAGGTGGGTACCAATATAGTTTTTAGACTTGCTAAAACTATTGTACAATTCGAACAGAATTGTTACAACTGATAACTTTTTCAGAAGTGTTCAAGTTACTAAAGAACTTCAAAGGAAGAAAATTACTGTTATAGGAACAATACATAAAATTAAACTAGAAATTCCTAGTGAGTTCCAGTCAAATAAAGATCGTGAAGTTAGTTCATCCCTTTTTGCTTTTCATTAGTTTCATTTTTTTCTAAACAAAATAAAGCCGTTTTATTATTATCTTCGAAACATCATGATAATCTCGTCGACAAGAAAAGCAAAACATCGAATATTATTCTGACGTACAATAAAACAAAAGAAGGTGTTGATACTTTGAATGAAATGTGCCATAAATATACCATAAAAAGAGGTACAAAACGATGGCCACTTTACATTTTTTTACGTAATGATTGATATTGTTAGTATAAACGCATTAATCGTATGGAAAGAAAAAAGTCCTAACTGGAATCAGAACAAAAGATGTAAACATCGTTCATTCCTTGAAAAACTAAAAAAATGAGTTTAGTCTCATCTCTTCTGGATTGTCGTTCAAAAACCTTCACAAATCTATACAAAGACATTCAAAAAGCATTAACTATTTTTGGCTATTCCATAATACATAAAAAGTTACAACAAACAAATAAAAATTCTACAAAATCCAAGCGAAAACAATACGTATTTTGCCATTTTTCTAAGCACAAATAAGTGTTACAAATTTATTTGTAATTCGCATTCTGTAAAACGTATATAAAAATATATCTTATTCATTTATTTTAAAATTGTAAATAAATCTTTTATTAAAGTACATAAATCTGTTAAACACCGGTATATTGATTTAATAAAATATAGTATCGTAAATATAAATTTAATTAAAACTGTAATTTTCAAGTCCACTATGATTTGAATTGAATGATAATTGATTATGTTCTAATGTATTTGATATATTTTTAGGTGATTTTTTACGTTTTTGTCGTAATAATTTCGAGACAGAAAGTGGTGGTAAACGATTATTATTTGTTTTTGGTGATGTTTTAATTGATAAAAGATTATCTTTGAATAAAACATGATTTAAATCTGTTGAATTCTAAAATAAAAATTTTCATTAATTAAAAAATAAAAATAATTTTATTTTGATTAAAGTGCAAATAAAAAGTTTTGTAAGAAAAAAAACAAACAAAAATCTTTGTGAAATAATGTGTAAATGATAATAATATAATAAACCTCAAAACATATTTGAACATTTTGTAAACTTGAATAATCTGTTCGATTACTATTCGAATGAATACTTGGTAACTGGAATTAATTTTTTTTTTATTACTTTATTTTATTTTACTAATAAATTAAATAAAAGTAAAAATAAATTATAATATACCTTAGTTTTTGTTTTAGTAACTAAAAATAAATAAATTTTTCTTTTTTATTTTATTAAATATTAATAATAATCTAATACTTTGTTTTTCCGAAGGATTAAATATATTTGATAAATGACGACATTGATATCGATGAAAAGTATTCCATCCAGTTATATGACATGCTTTGGAACAAAATGATACTTTTTGACATCGTTTACAATGTGTAAGTCGTACACCTGTACTTCTACCACATGTAGCACAATAACGAAATTCTCCAGTTATTCTTAAAAAAAAAATGAATAAAAATAAATAAATATTCATTTTTACTTTAAACAATAATTATCAGTTGTATCTGTCATAAATGATGATGTATGTGAATTTGAATATTGAGAATATAAATTTGTTGGACTTGGTGTTTGAGTATGACTATCTTTAATTAAATAAAAAAAAAAAATATATATATTTTAAGAATTAAAAAAAAAGAACTTAAATTAACCTAATGTTGGAGTTGGTAAACGTAAAAATTCTTCATATTTTGATACTTCTTCTCGAAATCTTTTAGCTATATAAGCAAGTAAATCTTTTCGTTCAGTAAATATAATACGTTCTTGATTTGTTAATGAATGATATGGTGTTTGAGATATTCGACTATCCTATTTAGAAAATATTTATATTATTTATATATTTTATAAAGATTATTTACAGCATAAAACATATAATAAGCAAAATCAACTGATGACCCAAAAGTATTTTTTGGACCAAATCGTATAGGATAAAGAACTTTGGGATTTTTTGCTATAAGACGTTCAATCTAAAATTTTGAATAATAAAAAACAAAAAATTTTCTTTATTTTTATTTACTAATTGTAATCGTTTAGTATATGACCAATAAGGTTCATAAAATGTTGATAAAAGAGTACATAATGCATTTCCATTACCTAATCCAAGTATTATTGATGGATCTGTTTTATTATAATTAAGAAGTAAATCAACTAATGATTCATTTCCTAAAGCAATTGCAAGTGTAAGTGGTGTTTGACCATTACAAACAATATTTGGATTAGCATCATATTCAAGAAGAAGTCGAACAAGATTTAATGTATCTAATGTTGCTTCTCTTGTACATGCAATATGTAAAGGTGTTCGACCACCTTGTTGAATATTATTCTAAATTAAAAAAAAATTATTTTTTTGAAAAAAAAAAAATAATTTACAAATTTATTTGTATTTAGAATAATTGGATCAATAAGTGAAAAATATTCATTATTTCCTAATGATGATTGAGCATCAATATGAGCACCATGTTCTAATAATAATTTCGCAATATAAATTGCATTTGATGATAAACAACCACAAGCAATATGTAATGGTGTTAAATTTGCATGACGATTAGAATTTAATTGACAATTTATTTGAACATTATATTTTAATAATAATTCAACCATTTGTTTATCATCAGCTCGAACAGCTAATGCAAGAATAGGTAAAGGCCAATCACTAAGTGATGGATCAGCACCACGACGAAGAAGAAGTCTGAAAAAAATAAAATAAAATATTAAATATAATATTTTAAATAAAATAATACATTATAAGAGAATAAATAGATTCACGATATTGTTCATTACGAATATGTTCACGAAGATTAGTTGTTAATTCATATCCATATGAATCTATTTATAATAAATAAAAATATTTAATAAAATTTTTTTTTTTACTTTTTTTTTCAAAATTATTTATTTCAATTAATGGAGTTTTTATTTCATTATTTATATTCGAAAATTTTTCTTTTAATAATTTATTATTATTATTATTTGTTTCAATTGAACATAATATTCGAGGATTTTTAATAATAGGATCTATATGTTCTAAAGCTATATTATTTGTTTCATCTTTATTATTTCCATAATAAAGAATAAATGCAATTGTAAGTGGAGTTAAATCATCATCTGATAATTGATTAACATTTGCACCAAAATCAAGAAGAATATTGACAACATCTATATGGATATTATAAGTAGCAAAATGTAAGGCAGTTAAACCATGTGAATCACATACATCAACATATACAAGTCGTTGAAATAAAATATTTCGAACATCTTTAATTTGACCATAAAATGAATATTGAAATAAATTTAATGAAGCTTTTTCTAATGGACCTGGATCAGGAAAAGAAGAACGATTATCTAAATAAAATAATTTTAAATTGAAAATAATTTTGTTTTTTTATTTAATTTACTAGAAATAATATCATCAATAGAAAATGATGCTCGTTGTTTAAATGACCAAAATTGATTAATATGATAATATAATTGTTGTTGTTCATATGTTTGATTTGGTGATAATATATTTGAAATTAATTTTTCATTATTTAAATGTTCTATTTGATTTATATGTTTAAGATTATATTGATTGGAAAATGTATTTTCATTTGAAAAATAATTACAAAAAAAATTTGAACAATTTTTTTTTAAATTTAAATTTGAATTAAATAATGAGAAATTTCGAGATTTTTTATCTGTTATAGAAATATCAAATGAAAGTTTTGAATGTGAATAAAGTAAACGAATAAGATCTTCATTTAACCATAATCCAACATCAGCAGTATTTAATGATTTATAAATTAATATTCCTGGACCAAATCGTTCATCATCACAATATAAACCCTAATAAAAATAAAAAGAATTTAATTTTATATTTATTTTTCTTTTATTTTAAAAAATAAAACTTTGAATTCAGATATATTTGGAATATAAAATATTCCAAAACCATGTCGTTTATCATCAAAAAAATCGCCTTTATACATTCGACCATCCGACCAAGATAATATACCATGACCATGTTTTTTTCCATCATGTATATTACCTAGATATTTCTTTAGATTCATATTATTATTATTATAATGTTTGTTCTAATTAAACTTACATATTCATCATTTATTATCTCTTGTTTATCGTAATCATTTATTGATGTTGAATCATGACCAACACCAATAGATACAGTATGAATAATATCTGTCATTTGTTTCGTAAATTTTCTTATGTTTATGGCTATTACGTCTTATTTTATTTTATTTTACTTATTCTTATTGATTACTATGGAAAATGATGGAAAACTAAAAATAAACAGTTAATTGATCAGAAAATTTATAAGTTGTTTAAAAAAAAAAAAAGAAAAAAAATTCCACTTGAGTTAAATGAGTGATTCATTTTATATAAATAAAAATACAGTAGCCATTTACATTTTTCAATACCTAGGAAATGATATGCTTACTATTATATTAATTTAAAATAATAATCATCAATAGATGCCGCAAATCTATTGAATTAAAAATATCTTGACTTTATTCATAATTCCATTATAAAAATTCTAAAATATTTATTTTTTTTAATATCTCATTTCTAGATATTTGAATTTCTTAAATATGTTTTTATTATCTACGTAGATTATTAAATATATCGAATAAAAAAATTTCTTTTTATTTATTTCATTAATTAATTTTAATATAGATTTAATGACATAAATATATAAAAATCAATACTAAAGACCAAGGCTCTCGAAGATACGATAGAACAAAAAGAAAAAAAAAAGTAACTATATGCATGAGACACCCACATCATATACTCATTTATCTCATTTGACGTAAATAAAATGTACATTAACGAAAAGTATACATACAAAAAAAAGAAGAAGAGTAATCATTTTCTTTTTATTTATTATATAACTAAATAAAATATTTCATCGATATATTTCTTTTAAAACTAATGTCAATAAATAAATCAAAAGAATTAAAAATAAAATTTAATGATAATTGGCATTGTTGTTGTCTTGATTCAACTTATGATATTGATATTAATCTAATGACAAATAGAAATAATAATAATCAAGATTGGATGTCAATACAATTACCACATATTATTATTAATATAGAAGATGAATTAAATTCTACTAAACATAATTGGTGGTATAAAAAAGAATTTCATTATAAAATTGATCAATTAAATACAAATCAACGAATTAAACTTTTATTTGAATCACTTTATGATATTAATTATTCATATATTGGTACATTAACAATTTGGTTAAATAAAATTCAAATATATTCTGATTTATTTCGATCATTAAATCTTTCACTTGATTTAACAGAACAACTTTCATATAAAAATAATTTAATTATTTGTTGTACAAATACTTCTCTTTGTTTACATACATATTTAATCTTACCATCTGATATAGTTCATGAATTTGAACAAGAAAATATTGATAATAATATAGAAAAAACATATAATACATTACCATATCGAAAATATCGTGTGCTTGATTATTTAGTTAATTTTAATGATAATGATGGTCGATTTAATATTGTTTGTAATCTAAAATCAAAATCTCCAATAATATCACAAGAAAAAAATGTACTTAATATGCTTATTAATGATAATAAAAATTTATTTATAGAACAAACAATTAATCATAATATAAATAATGAAGATTTACATGTACCTCATTTATCTATTGTTATGCTTGTTGTTGGTACAAGAGGTGATGTACAACCATTTATTGCGTAAATTTACATATTCTCTTTTATTTATGTTTAATTATAATTTTAATTTAATTATTTTAGTTTTGGTAAAAGACTTCATAAAGCTGGTCATCGTGTTCGTTTAGCTACACATGAACAATTTCGAAAATATGTACGTGATAATGGTTTAGAATTTTATCCATTAGCTTCTAATCCAGACGATTTAATGTCATTTATGGTTAAAAATGGTGGAATATTTCCATCAATGAATAGTATTATTGAAGGTGATATTAAAAAATATCGTCATTATATATCCGATATTCTTAAATCAACATGGTATGCATGTACAAAAATAGATGATGAAACATCAGTACCATTTACAGCTGATGTTATTATTGCTAATCCACCATCATTTGGTCATGTACATTGTGCACAAAAATTACAAATACCATTACATATTATATTTACAATGCCATGGTCAGCAACAACACTTTTTCCACATGCATTTTGTAAAGTTGATTATCCAAATATTCCAACAGAAAAACTTAATTTACTTTCATATAATCTTATGGATGCACTTGTAAAATTTTTTAAAAATAAATATATCTTTTTTTTATCTTTTTTCTTATTTATTTTAGACATGGTCTGCTATACGTGATCTTGTAAATGATTTTCGTCAAGAAATTTTAGGTCTTCCAATAGTACATAAACGTCAAGCTTTACGTATGTTAATGGATGAACATGTACCACATACTTATTGTTGGTCACCATCATTAATTCCTCGACCATATGATTGGCCATCACATATAAATGTATCTGGATATTTTTTTCTTGATACTGATTTTAATCATTATAAACCACCAGATGATTTAATTGAATTTCTTCATCTTAATAATAATAAAGAAAATCAAGAGAATTTATCATCATCATTACCAATATATATAGGTTTTGGTTCAATAACGGGAAATGATTCAGATCGTCTTCTTCAAATTATATTAGGTGCTTTAGAAATTACAGGTTATCGTGCTTTATTATCGGGTTTTAATGAATATAATAGTGAATTACCTAAGAATATTCTTAAAATTGGTAATATACCACATGATTGGCTTTTTCAATATGGTAAATGAAATGATAATGAAAAGAATTAAATAAATGATTGATTTTTTTATTTATTTATTTTAGTATCAGCTGTATGTCATCATGGTGGAGCAGGAACTACTGCAGCTGGTCTTCGTGCTGGTAAACCAAATATTATTATACCATTTTTTGGTGATCAATTTTTTTGGGGTAGTGTTGTTGAAAAGAATGGTGCTGGTCCTCGATCATTACCTGGAAAACATATAACAATTGATGAATTAGTTAAAGCATTTCAGATAGTTCATGAACCAGGTATGAGAATTGCTGCTGAACATATTAGTGAAATGTTATCGCATGAAGATGGTTGTGAAACAGCTTTACATATATTTCATAGTCTTTTACCTCTTTCACGCATGCGTAGTGATCTTGAATCAACATATGCTACATGTTATCGTATTGATCAATACGATTTACATGTATCACGACCCGTAGCACAAGTACTTATAGCAGCAGGTGCATTAGATGAATCACAATTTTGTGTTTATCCTATAAAAGAATGGATATCTATATATGATCATCGTGCTCATGTACCGACTAGTGGTGTTTTTAAACATACACATAAAGCTTTTTCTCATATATTCGTTCATACGACTGGTGGAATGAAACGAGCTGTTAGTAATACAAATATTATAACAGGAGTTGCTAGTGGTGTTGGTGGTACAGTTAAACATATTGGTAAAGGTATTGGTCATTTACCTATTGGAATTTTATCATTATATGGAGAATTAACAGATGTTCTTGATCGTGTTCCATCATTATATGATCCATATAGGTAAGTTTAAATTCTTTCTAAACGTGATTTATATTTTATTATTAAATTTTAAAATAAAGTGATTTAGATGCACGTGAACGACCACGTGTTACTGATTTAAAATCTGGTGCAAAAGCTGCTGGACATTCGATAATACATGGTTGGAAAGATGGTATTACTGGATTGATTAGAAGACCACGTGTAGGTTATCGTCGTCATGGAATATTAGGTGGTGCAACTGGAGCATTAGTAGCTACTGCTAATGGATTTGTGAAACCTGCTGCAGGATCACTTGGTTCAGTCACTTGGTTAACTCGTGGTGTTTATGCTTCTATAAAAAAAAGAAAATTAAAAAAAAAAAGAAATGAAGAACATGTTTCAATGAATCAATTGTCTACACACTCTCCAATGCTTTTATCAACATCAACATCTGATATTGATGATCAAGAAGAACAAAATGATGATGATGATGATGATGATGATATTTCAAGAAATATTAAATTTGCATCTATTGTTTCAGGTTATTCACCTGAAATTTGTCAACAAATTTTAGATGAATTTTATAAAGTTAAAAAACATCATGAACAATCATCAGAAGCTCTATCACCCAATAAATCTTTAAAATTTCGGCAAAGAAGTTATTCAGATTCTGCTCTTTAAATATAATATATAAATAATTATTTAGCGACTAGAATATTTTAATTCTACGCATGTATAGAAATTCTTTTGAATTTTTTTTTGGTATTTTTATTATTTTAAATAATAAATAAAAAAAACAAAAAGAAAAAATTTTATTTTTAAAATATATATTTAGTACCATCCAACGAGTTTGCTATTAATAATTGCTCTTGATATATCTACTTGAGCTACTGGCATATCTTCTCGTTTTAATCGAATTAATTCTGAACCAAATGAACCAAAAACTTCAAGACATTTTGGTTTCGGACAAAATATTCTACGTACAACATAACATGGCCATGCACATAATAAAGTTATCCAAAGAAGAAAAAAAAATGTTGGTTGTTCACCACGACATTCACGCATTTGATTTATATCACGTAAAAATATAGATGAATCTGTATGTGAAGGTTCAGAACAATTAGCACAACAAACATATTCTTTATAACGAGTTAAAAGACGAATATCAGTTAATATTGTATGATATGAATTATTACAACAACATAAACTATCAAAATAATCCCATTCACGAAATACTTTTTCACTTGCTAATAACTTAAATGAATTTTCAATTGGTCTATAATATCCTTGAGGTTGTTGAGTAATTATACGACCAGGTACGATAGTCCTAAATGAAAATTTCAATTAAACTAATAAAGAACTAGATATAAACATCTTTTTTGGCTTACATATTTTGATGTATGTTATACAAACAATGACTTTATTGTCTTATTTATTTATATATGAAGGAAAAAACTGAATTAAAAAACTGTGTCGGCAAAGAAATGGATAAAAATTAATTTTATATATTAGTTTTTTCTTTTGTATAATGTTTGTCAAATATTTCATTGAAATTCGTGGGCGTCAGTAAATAACAATGTTCTCATGTGAATTAATTAAAAGGAAAAAGTCAGAAGCCATAAAATTAAATACAATAGAAATGTTATTAGAATTCATTTTATTCCTCTTATACAATATGCACTATTATGATGAAAGAATTCAATCTCGTTTATTAAAATATTATTATTTCAGTTATTTTTTCGTTAGTTGTGTTGATAATCATACACAAAGTACATTTTTCGATATGATAAATTCGACAATCTATCGGCTTGTCCACGTAAAGTGACACTTCAGACATTAAGTATTTATTTCAAAACTTTGAACAGATGTTTATGCCATGTTGTAGAGCATGTTCGAAAGTGTGGAAAAATACATTTCCTTATACTAGAAATTGTGTTCATGAGTCTGAAAAACATTTTCATGAACCCTGAATTATCGCATTATTTTAAGCAATTTCTTTCCTCCTTCTTTGAAACCAACCGTACACGTCAACAAAAAGCTCTAAACTTGCTCTCTTAATTTTTTCCTAGACTATAGTACACGACCTTATTTTTAATAAAAGAACCAACTTCTGTTCTCTCGTTCACTCTAAGATATTCCTAATACAATACTTGATCAATATCTCTGTAACACCGTTACGAAAACACCTTATTTTAAATTTTTGATGGGGTTCTTTACCAAACATCGACAAATGATGTAGTGGAGTATTGCTAACTTTTTACGGAGATTCCGATGAACTACTTTTTTTCCAAAAAAATGTTCTCTGGAGAAAGCTAAACGTAACGGTGTGACAAAAACTCCACTTTTAGTATTATTCTTAGCTTATATGATTCAATAATAATTACAATAGGGCTAACGTTAAATATTCTCCGTTTACAAATTGAAACATTTTAAGCTTAAGTCGACTTATCTAACAATAAGCCTTTCAAAAAAACTTATAATTTTTTAACAATTTTTTCATGTTTTTTAGCTACAATTAATTATACCTGTTGTAATAATATATATGAGGTCAGTATTAAATTCTACACTGATTGACCTATTCTTAACGTTTTCTGAGCATAAAATAGTCGTTTATATTGAATAATAAACAATTTAAATTATCAGTCTACTTTTTTTTCCTTCCTTTCGCCGTCAGTCTGTAAATGAGTAATGAATAGGGGGTCGACAAGTTCAGTTTAGTTCACTTGAGATGAACTGAACTGAACTTGTCGACCCCTAGCAACGAATCGTAAATTCAAATCAGTCATTATTTTTCTTTATTCTCTTTCTTTCGTCGTCCGACTTGTTTTAGTAGCCTTACAATATATAAATAGTCTGAGAAGAAGGAGAGAACTAGTTTTATCTATTCAGACAAAGTCAGTTCTACAAAACAAACTTTAAATCCTTTTCATACATTTATTATTTATAAATAGCTTCTGCATCTCTTTCATCACGATAAACTTTTGTTTTTCTTACTGTCGTAATTTTGACATGGCTATGACAAATGCAGCAAGAATGAAAAAATATCGAGAAAAAATAAAAAAAGATAAAGTCAAACATGAAGCGATGAAGGCAAAAGATCGTCTTCGATATCATTCAAAAAAGCAAAAAATGACAAAAACAAGCTTAGCTGAATTTCGTGACAACAATAAACTTCGTCAGCAAAAGCACCGAGCAAATAAAAAGAAAAATACAGTTAATAAACCTTCTTCAGGTTCATTTAAAAGCCGTCAATCATTTGGCAAAGCATTAAAAAAAATTAATTCTTCACTTCCAAAATGTGATAAAAAGAAAAAAGTTATTGTTCAGCATCTTGCTGAAACATTAGGTTTAATTTCTAAATCAAAAAAACAACGTACTACAATTCAACTTGCTGATAAACTTAAACTTGACGTTAATAATTTCTATCTACGAGCCGATATTTCTTATCAATTACCAGGAAAAAAAGATACAATTGTTGTTAAAGAGGATGATGGAAGTAAAGTTACTTATCAAAAACGGATTTTATTTAATAATATACGTGAAACCTATGAATTATTTAAAGAAGATAATCAAAACGTTGATATTAGTCGATCTTCATTTGCTACATTAAGACCACCTTTTGTTGTTCCAAAAGCTGCTTTAGCACATAAGAATTGTTTATGTCTATATCATGAAAATATCTTTTTACTTTTAAAATCTCTTGATAAATACGTTGCCAGCAAATGTTGTTCTTCTTTGCAAACTTTTATCGATAGTTTAGTTTGTAGTGTTAATAACGAAGGGTGTATGTTTAGTAATTGCTCACTCTGTAGTGATTTTTTTACAAAGAACATTGAGGAGAACGTTACGGACGATACCATTATGATTACTTGGTCACAGTGGATAAACGAAAATGGTCGTGCAGAAAAAAAGGAGTTTTCCGGAAATGTTGATGAAGCAATTTTGTTATTAAAGTCAAAAGTTGAATATTTTTTGTTTCATGTATATATTAAACGAGAACAATCAAAATATTTTGAAAAATTGAAGGATGAAGTTAGTGATAAAAAAATAGTATTGCAAGTAGATTTTGCCGAAAATTATAATATGAAAGAACAGGACGAGATTCAAAAGGCTCATTGGAATACGAAGACGTTGAGTATTTTTACTGGTTTTGTATGGTCAAAAAGTGAAAATCTTTCTTTTGCTTTACCATCTTCAGATTTAACACACGATAAGTTTGTTGTGGATGCCGCTTTAAAAATTATTTTAAATCATATTAAATCAGTTCTTCCAAATGTTGAAGAGATAAATTGTTTTTCGGATGGTGCAGCTTCTCAGTTTAAACAACGCTTTCATTTTCGAAATTTGACACAAATTGCTTCTGAACAAAAAATTAATTTGATTTGGCATTTTTTTGCAACTTCACATGGAAAGGGTGTTGTTGATGGTATTGGAGGTACCGTAAAACGGCTTGTGTGATCAGCAGTATTGGCAGGAGGAGTGTGTCGATCTCCTAAAGATTTTATTACTCTTGCGAAAAAAAAAACAAAAAAAATTATTTTAATTGAAATCACGGAAAACGATATCGATTATTCGAAAAAAAAATTAGAAAATGTTTTTAAAACAGCAAAATCAATTCCAGAAACATTAAAAATGCATTCAGTTAAAGTAATTGATGAAAACCAATTAGAGTTTCGTTATTATTCAGCGTGTTCTGAAAAAACAACTGTAACATATTCATAGCGAACATTGAAATTCGAATCAATTTTTAGTTTGGCTTCATTTTGTTGATAACCTTTGTATTTAAATACTTGATGAAATGTAGAACGAGGTATTATTCACGAAGACTTTGTAAAAATGATAAAGCGAAAAGAATATAGGAAAAGAACTCATTAATAGAAAAATTTGAAGAAAAAAAATAAAAAATTGAAATGTAAAAAAAATTAAAAAAAAATTAGAAAAGTAAAAGATAAAAAAAATATCCAGCTCAAAGGAGGTTGGGTCTTCGTCCCGAGTTGGAGAAACACTAAAATTTAAGTGCCTGTGCTTATACTTTAGTGGCAAAGAACCTCTCAGTATGTATCAAGAGTATGCCAGAAGCGTACTTTATAACAATAGAAAATGTTGAAATTGGTGACGATATAGTATAGATATTCACATATACAAATGTCAACTTTAGTGGTCAGAGGTGTAGAAATATTTATTTGAACACTTAAACAACGTGTTCAGATAAACTAAGATCAGATAAACAGATCATCATCAATTTTCAAAAAAAGGTGTCACACCGTTACGAAAAATGTAACACCGTTACGTTTGTTTTTTGAGATTTTTTACCAAAGGAGAATTCTGAGGGAGAATTTTTTTTTACCATTGTGAAGCATTTCAAATGCTCTACAAAATTTGTATTTGATGAATTCCATTTCAACTAATATTTTCGCAGGAAATTAAGGATTAATGATGAGCACTTCAAGGGGAGGGTCCTTTTATGTAACACCGTTACGCGATCAAAAAGACTTCCTAGGATCTGAAGGCTTCGATGGAAACTATTTATTTTTATAACATAGATAGAGCATTACAAGCTACGTCGAATGACGCTTGAACGAACTTTCTAGCTTGTATAGTTCTCAAGATAATTAAAAAATAGTATGTGAAAAACGTAACACCGTTACGCTTGGACAAGCCGTACTACGAAAAGTGTTATTAACATTTGTGAGGGAATAGTGAAAGATTTCATAGGGATTAATAATAGTATTGAAAAACACAGTTATTGTGGGGGTATGAGGGTGTGAGGGTGAGGATGACTATCTACTCCTTACCCTCACTCTCAAGATATTTCAAAATCACGAACAGTATTTCTTAAGTCAGTATTGAAAAGTAAATATGTTCTTGAAGTCTATTCTCAAAGGATTTAGGAATATATGGGTCTTTGCAATCTATTGAGGAAGATTATAATGATTAAATAAACTAATAATTTATAATTTCTCTTTCTGAGTTATTGATATTTATGTCAATTACCTTTTAATGATTAAAAATGATGAGTTTATTTAGATTTATAAATTAATTTTATTTAAATAAATAAATATAAATATAATAATATAAATTAATTAATTAAGTTAATAATTCAAATTAATTGAAATAAACTGGCTGTTGAGATTTCGGTGGAGAGTTGCCCTTCATCAGAACTTATTTTTGATGATATAATACACATATTTTATACAGATAATTATTTGTTTTGTTTTATTCATTCTTTTTGATAGTGATACGAATGAGGAAACATAGGTGTCGTTCCCTACCAGTGCCATCGTCTTGTCATCCGTCCCACTATCAAAAAGAAAGAAAAAAGAATAAAACAAAACAAATAATTATCTGTATAAAATATGTGTATTATATCATCAAAAATAAGTTCTGATGAAGGGCAACTCTGCACCGAAATGTCAACAATCAGTTTATTTCAATTAATTTAAATTATTAATTTATTTAATTTATTTATATTATTATATTTATATTAAAATTTTTTAACTTAATTCATTTTATTGTATTTTATTTAATCTCTTTTAATTTAATTTATGCTTATATTTATATTTATATTTATTTAAATAAAATTAATTTATAAATCTAAATAAACTCATCATTTTAGATCAATAAAAGTAAATTGACATAAATATCAATAATTCAAGAAGAGAAATTATAAATTATTAGAATATATGGTTCTGTGTGTATCTCTAGAAACTAGTATAGGATCTTAGGTTCCCAGGAACGGGAGCACTCATAATATTTTGAGTTCTCGGTAAGGAAACTCAGAAGTGACACTCCTATGCATGTTTGATTAGAAGGATCTTATTTATTTTTTTAGTTTTTTTTACATTATTAGTATTTTGTTTAGCCCATTAATAAAAATCCTGCCCATTTTGTCCACTGCTTTTTCTCTGACACAAGCGAAGTTTGCCTATTGGTTAATAAATTCTGGTTGCGCCACTGATTATGCACAATGATTCATGAAATTTTTCCTTTCGTCATGACGTTTTGTGTGTTGTAAAACCTTCTCATCGGTGTAAACATTTTCACATTTTGTAAATTTAGGTTGGTATTCATCGATTCTATGCTTTTTGGTCTATTGGTTAATTATATTTGACATCTAACGATTCATCATAGTAGGTTAACATCGATCAAGAATGGAAACAACAATTTTCCTACGCTTTTTCAGTTAATGATGCGTGTCTATTCAAACGTTATTTCATCATCACCATTGATGCATGACGACAAAGAAAAAGAAACATTTTATAGAACATTATTGAAAAAAAATTTAATATATTGTGAAATCGACGACTCTATAATGGCAAAATATGTCGCAAAATCTAGAAAAAAGCGTTCACTGCAGTCTCTGCGACATGGCGGAATTCCATGAATTCGAAATTCCTCGAAACTCATATGATCTTAAATGATAGGTGGTTTCGAAGCACCGACATGGGATGACGTATCCTGTGCGAAACGTTGCATCAGCCACGCCCTATTTAACACCACTAAAACAATTCCACTCGCAGTTTGGCCTTTTGTAAATTGGAATTCCTTGAATTCTCATATAGGCTCTGGATTTATAAAATTTAGTTAGCAATGTAATGGCTGAACCATAAAGTGCAGAATTAATTTTGCTTCACCCTTAATCAATCGATTTTTCTAAAATTTTCTGTTTCTAGATCGTTTTTTCTAGATTTTGTGACAATACCTAATGGCACATGCACCTATTTATTTTTATGATCTCGATGAACCATATGGTGAATTTAGTAACTTTTATGCTGCTCCAATCGAATTAGATGGATATATTTGGCCAACTAGTGAACATTATTTTCAAGCACAAAAATTTATTTTTCATGAAAGAAATTTTCAACATATCTTAAAATTAGCTACTCCTCGAGAAATATTTGACTATGCCCAAGCTCATAAATCTTTAGTACGACCTGACTGGGCAGATATCAAAGATGAAGTTATGTATAAAGCATGTAAGGCGAAATTTACACAACATTGGAAACTTAAACAATTATTATTATCAACTGGTCATCGTACTTTAGTTGAACATACAAAAAATGATTCCTATTGGGGAGATGGAGGAGATGGAACTGGAAAAAATCAATTAGGAACCACTTTAATGCACGTTAGACATAATATTAGAGATCATTAAAAGATTTATTAAATATAAATACTTAAACATTCTGCTTTTTAATACTACTAATCATTTTTATATAAAAATATTATATTTATTTCTCACATGAACACCAGTGTTGCCAGATGCCATTGTCAGGAAACCGGAATTTCAATGTCGAAATCCGGAAACTTCCGGAAGCTTGTTTTCTTAAATCCGGAAAGATTTTTAACGGTTAGTTTTTATCGGCCTAAATAAATTTCTGCACCTTGTTCTCAATTAAATCATTTATTATCTCAAACAAAATACATTTCAATTTAATGAAAGAAGATCACCATCGAAATTCAAAATATAATAAGCTAAATATATGAGAAATGATAAATTATAAAATCTATTTTTAATTAATACGTTGTTTTTTAAAACAATATTTTTCACTAGAATGGGCAAGTTCTAATAATTCTGGTTTTGCCAAAAAATATTCATAAGCTTCTGTACAACGTAATGAAGAATTCAATCGAATTTGTAATTCAGCTCGAATAAGTTCTGTCGACATACGATTTCGTTTATTTATATATATAAAGGAGAAAGTTTGTCTGCCTGTCTGTTTTTTATACATTTGGACATCGCACGAATTGAGGGTGCCAAACTTTTCATTGCATACGCTTAGGTCTCGAGGAAGGTCAAAATGGATCAGGATGAATGGCGAGAGGATTGGGCTGAAATTTCACAACAGCTTATGGTACATTACAATTTTCCCCAGTTTTTCAAAAACTTGGGAACATATGCTGCCATTGTTCAAATATTCAGCTCTTAGTGTCACTTTTTTTGCACTGGATATTGGTATAAAGTATGGCAATGCGCATGAGTTAAGAGAAAGACTTTTACGCCTCCACACTATTTGCTGAATTCTCCGATTTAAAAATGAATGTAAGTATATGCACGGCGGAACATGTAGTAATAACAGATGAGAAGGTCTTAATCAAGTCTTCTATACATCTTCTGTCGTTTTCTGACATGGTAAGTTTCCATTATGGAGATTTCCCGAGCAACGCCGGGTACTTCCGCTAGTAGCTCGTATATTACAGAATTTCTTTGTTTTTTCAAAAACTATAACATGTTCAATGACTAGTCATTATGAATAAAATGCTCATAACTTTCCAAAAATACGACACAATTTCAACCTTTCTACTCAGATGATAACTCTTCTTATTCTCTACAAAATTGTATATTTCAATCAACTATCTATATATGGTATCATGTAGATAATGTCAATTTACAGAAAGGGGTCGAAATTCTTTGGACACCCTTTGTTATATCAAACAACAAATTGTATTTAAATTTCATCATTAAAAATTTGTGTATAAGTACTTTAGGTAATCTATTCTAAGCAAATTACATAACTGTTGATAATAACAACTTTGAACGAATTTCAAAATCGAATGATTTAAAAATTCAACAAAATAAAGTTCACTCTGAAAGTTTTTCAGAAGATTAACCAATCTTCATGCGATATAAGGTTAGACGTAAAATACATTCGATTTAAAGAAATAGCTAATAATTAGACATGCACTAGTCCAGTTAACTGGGTACCCCGTCCTATTGGGCCTGACTTACGCAGAACTATAGGTTAGTGGATGGTAAATACTTTCTTTTTCTCCAATATATTGTAATTATTGGGATGTGAAACTGCTGCAGTATCCATACTACATATGTTATTTATTTATTGACTCTTGTATTACTATATGCGCATTCGTTGCTATTTGTCAGACTACTGTACAACTCACTATATGTTAGTTAGACTTTTATAAGACACGCGACTGCAACAATTCGTTTATATGATCATCTGTTAACTATTTCTTGTCACTATTGACAGTTATTTAAAAATGATGCATCTATATCATTGTATTTTACAGAGTACGTTACTTCTTGAATGACTATTGTTCCAATCAGAAAGAATTCGTTCTTATTTTAACAATAATTAAAAAATATGATTGACCATTTAAAAGTTATAGAAAATTTCTTCACCAATAAACTTTAGTCACTAAAAATTCTTAATATCAGTTCTTCCTATTCATGTTTATTTATATAAATGTCATTTTCAAATAATATTGACATCTTCATAGAAAACTATAAGCGTTGCAGTTAGAAAGTCATCTCTTTATTCAAAATGAAAGCATGTTACATCAGAATGATGCATCGAAATTCAACTTGACTTGCGACTATTGCCCATTTCAGAATTAAATGACCATGGAGATTCTTCGAATAACTTTTCGTAGCAGCGAGAGAGAGGCATGGATTTATCACTGTTGGAAAGGGGAGATGAAAAAGCATCGAATCATATATAGAAAAATTTTTTTGGATTAGTTTTGTGAGGATTCTACTTGAAAATTCAAGAAAAACAATATATCTGTCATGGTCACGATATTAATTTATTGCTTTTCCGGAGTGCACTAGAACCGTTAAATACAGAGCTACAAAGCTGTGTTATGATTCTATTACTAATTTGTACTAATAAAATATTGAAACCATTGGAGACACGATTTATTCCCTCATTTTTCCAACAAAGTAATCGAAAAATTGAAGTTATTGTGGGGTTTTGATAGAAAAATCGCTTTTTTAATGTAGAAGAAACAATAGAATTTGTTGAAAACATTCGACTGAAACCATGAGAAAAATAGCTTGAAAAAGCTTTCCGAATATAATTCGATGTGTTTTCACCAGGGTGCTATATTATTTGTTATTTCCAGTTGCTAAAAAATGACTTTTAAGATCTACCGTTTCTCGAAACAGTTTCAATGACATTTTAGAGAAGGTTTCTTTATCAAATACGATTGATTATTTCGAAAAACTATTTTAATACTTAAGAAATAAATAACCTAGTTTAGTAAATAGAAATAAAGATAGACAAAGCTGACTATAATCGTCCGAACGTATCTTTGCCAATGAGTAGAAAAACGTGAGCATAATTAAGAAAATTATTAACCAACTATGATGTTAATACTATTATCATCCTTAAAAATTTAATAAAGAACACTCGTGACAACAGAATGATCAGTTTTTCTGTAACTAATATTGACTCTGACTCGGCGACTGCATTTAGTACACAATTACAAAAGAATATTACTTAATATAATAATATATTATTAACAAGTGCAAACCCAGTCAGATCTGGGACTGGTGTATGTCTGCCTATAATGTTGTCTTTATCAACATTATGTATAAGAACAGAACCATTTGATTTAAAGAACATATAAAATAAAGTTTTTGGTTCAAATATACTTCGACGAACAGTAGTGATTGGTGATTCACCTTTCCCAACCGAGTATATGGCTATTAATCTATGACCGATCTACTTATGGTAAATCCATTTCCTATATAACCTATAATAATATCACATAATCACCAGGAACCATCACAAAATTTCACCAAATTTTCACGATAAAGTTTAACTCATTTTTGTTGTTGTTCATCATTTAGTTCATGCAGCTCTAACATGATGCAACTTTTCTCTTCTTGGGACAGTCCTACATAATTCGTTCTATTATACTAGAAGAAAGAGAATTTTCATCCATAATATTATTATAACTTTAGTGCGGATCATTGTTAATAATCTGTTATATCAATTCAATATTTGCATCTGTAAGTTCAAAAATCGAGTAACTAGATCGAGATTGATCAGTGACATCTTTTTTTCTTCCATAGAAATGCTTTGCCTATGTTGCAACTATTTGCTATAATGAAGGATTAGATCTTAAAGCTGTTGTGAATTCTTCATGAAATATCTGTGGATCTAAACCGAAAGAGTCTAAGCTTTTATATAGTATTGACCAAATGCATCGTCAATTAAAACAAATTTTTCTTCGAGTTAAAGTTTATCTGAAAAAAATCTTGCAATTAAGCCTAACATCCAGTTACTATTTATATATCATTAAAAAAAAACTCTTCAATGTTAAAGTTACCAATAGCATTACCGAGCCTTTTAGTCAAATCTTAATAACACACAAAAAGAAAAATGTAAAACAATGAATTATAAGAATTAAAAGATTTCACATTCGAATCTACTCCCGATTCAGATAATGCTTCATATAAAAATTTATTTAAATTTATCAACCACTCAAATCATAATGTTTTCAAAACTTGAAAGATTATGTTAATTCCAAAATGTCATGTAGTTTTCGTTCGAGAAACTTTTTAATCTCTGAATCAAAAAAAAAGAAAAAAGCTGTTCGTTAACAGAATCATTTTTTTCTATACTCCAAAACATCTTCCATCTGCTGATAATACTTTTAAAAGTAGCCATCTACTTTTCTTGTTGGCTATTATTTGCAAAAAATAGTACAATAAACATAAGAATCACTTTTATTGGTATAAGTATGTATGAGAAAATGCAGCGAAAAACATTTCGTCGTACCACAGCATCTAAACGAAGTAACTGCGATAAGAAGCCATCATGTTAAGAGTTCTTCCTCGATATTAAAGCAAATTCTTTTATTTAAGTCGTAGATAAAAAAAGATATCAATGATTCACAAGAGACTATAAAAGGTAGTATACGCTGTAATAAAACGTAAAAGAATAAACGTTTGTGCAGAACCTTGCTGTGATTCATCAATGTCATTCTTATCTTCATCCAAAAAAGAGCAACATGCTTTGATGTTGAAAAAGAACTCTTGATGATACATTACTGATATATATACGGTAGTTTTTCGTCTTATCCATTGCCTTTATATGCTGTAGTACGACATTTTTTCGATGCATTCTCTCATACATACATATAAGTACATATATAGTACAACACATTAGTGTGTGCAAATAAATCATCATATAGATCAATAACCTATTCACATGCTTCTTCAGTAACACTGGTAATAATATAGATGATAATACAGATAATTTACTATTTATTTGTTGTGAACTACATTTCATTTTGTTGGTCTCGTCCACTTTTACAAACAAAACAGGCAAGTCATATTTATATATCTATCTCTATAATGACATATTGATCATATAATGTAAAATTTATTCTTAAATTTTTTCTCATACTTATATTACTTTTATGTATATAAATATTTCATCTCGTATGATTATTTTTTTCTTTTCTTAGATATTACCTATCAAGAGTAATGATCATAATCTCACTGTTTTGTCCAGATCTAGAGTAAGTCATTTAGTTGCGTTTTAAACATATCGCATCATACGTTATTTTCTTTTTGCTCATATTATCGTTTTTACAGCGTGGTATTGCCGTAAAAGGTATGCAATGGGAAAATAATGTTATACCATATGAAATTTCAAATGCATTTGGTTCGTATAGTATATTTTCATGCTTCATTGTTAAATTTTGAATATTTGAAGATGAAAAGTCGCAATTGAGAATTACCAATGCAATGAGAACAATGGAAAGAGATACATCCAATTGTATTAAATTTCGGCCGAAAAGATCATTTGACAAAGTCTATTTAAAAATTAATATGGGCAAAGGATGCTTTACTAGCGTGAGTTAAAACTATTGAAGAACCTTCTTTTGACAACTATAATAATCTAATCTTTTACCTATCATTCCAGTTATGGCTAACTGATCTGCCACTCATGATGTTACGTCCACTTCGCTATTCAACCATGACATTAAGTCAAAATTGTCTTGTAGAAGCAACAATCCTGCACGAATTGATGCATGTTTTAGGTAAAAAGAATTACTATGTAATGATAAAATACAAACTGAAGAATATCTTAGAGATATCTCTCAAATGCCTTTATATTCCTCGTCTACATTGCATTTCGAAATTTTCATATTTATAGGTTTTGATCATGAACATTCAAGACCAGATAGGGATTTATATGTTCAAATCTTTCCATCTCATATTACACAAAGTATACAATCAATGCAATGTCTTTTTTTTCATTTAGTTATATTTATCATTTTGCATTTTATAGAGGAAATAGAACAATTTGACAAACGAACACAGTTATTTGTTGATACATTCGATTTACCATATGATTATGAGAGCATTTTACATTATTCCAGTTCTGATTTTAGCAAATATGAAGGATTTCCAACAATAGTGTCACGGAAAAATTCATCTACTAATATTGGTAAATCCATTGGTCTTAGTCCCACAGATATCAAAGAAATTCGTCGCTATTATAAATGTGAACGTTATAAATCTAACTTTATTGAATCATTAATTACAATAAATAATTTAATTGTTCTTTTCATTCTTTGTTTGATTATCTGGTTCTGCTGTATTATAGTATGCTGCTGTTTCTCACTGGTACGCCATTATCTTCTATATGAGAGAAACCATTCAAGTGATAACCTTCATTCAAATTTATATTTTGCTCATAGACAAAACTTATAGCGCAAATAAAAACTCTTAAAAGATTCATGCCTTTGTCACAATATTTCAGTAAAACAAAGATAATAAGTTAATATAGGTATGGTATCGTCCTTTGTTTCTTGTTACTTATGTTATTTTTATATATGAATAAAGAAACATTTTTATGAACTGAGTCTCTTTTAGAAATCCATCTTATATCTGCTTACTTACCGTGCAAATATTAATCATAGTTGAGTAGATATTCTTCAAACATAAAATACATATTAGTATTATTTGTTTTATTATCAATAATCGTGTTTTTGTACTTATATTTCTGGATGAAAACAGTAAGTATACTCTTCAAATCACTTATATCGTCTATGAACATACTAAATAAAAATAAAATGTGAGAGAATGAAAGTGGTTCTTTTTATGACATGCGAGAGAAATCAAAGATTTTTCTTTACAGAAGTTATTATAATGACAGGTTTTTTTTGACTATATAAAGATCGAAAATAAAAGTAAGAAAACAAAATAAGTTATTTCGTACTAAAGAAACAGACACATTGTTTTATGTCTTTGTTTCAACTAATATTTATATGTATCAATGATAAAATTGATAAATCCTAACAACGTTGAAAAATTATTATCAGATTTCATATTGAAAAGATTATTCATCAATTTATTGACAATACTCAATTTTTATGTTTGTCTACGATACATTTTAATTTTATGCAAATTAAAACAGTCAGAATATATTGTATTTCAATATTGACTGTTCACATATAATTAATATTTCTACAACAAATAATCATATATAACATGGATTTCTAAAAAAAATCTCAGCTCGTAATGATATTTCTTTATTGAGATATAAAATAGATAAAATATGAAAATAAATAGAGGCTGTCAGTTGAATATATTTCCTTGTGAGTCGAATATTACTTCCTAAGTTAGTTTGATTTTAGTATATATCTCAAAACAATTGAATCATAATATGTACTAATCTTTTTATTTTTTTTCTTTCTTATATTTTATCAGTGTTACGCATGGAATTAGTATTAGACTTAGTGGAATATACTGCATCTACCAGTCGAAGGTGATAAATTTCTAATACTTCATCTAAAGTTTTATTAACATATGATCTATATAAAAAAAAGCCGTCTATTAGGACATGTCAGGGAAGAGGGGAGATTATAAAATCTTTTGTTCAAATATTAGGAATTTTTAAGAATCATAGTATTCAATAATTTACTATACTACCAACGACAAAATGCTTGAGAATCAAATTTTTGAGATAGTGTTGGATAAAAATAAAATAGAGAACTGCGGTTTCTACTTTTGGAAAGAGAAGATAAAGATGCATTAAATCGTATATTACGAACTATTTGATCTAGTTTTTATATCATGTCAATATGTGAGAAAAAGAAACGAATCATCAGACATTGTTGAGGCATCGATAAAAGTTTCTTCTCTAGCCGAATTCTTTGGCTTGATTCACAGAAATATAATGAGTTCAAGCTCGATTGACTAAGTTTATCACAATAACTGCTTCTATATAGTAGCGGTCAAGAATTGGGATCAGAATCAACAATAATTTAAAAGGAGTTGATCGAAAACTACTAGATAAAAACAATATCCAAACAGATTTTACAAGCATTTTTTTGTTTGATCAATGATTAATGTAATCAGAATAGTACATACTCAATTTTATATTGTCTCTAATTGTAGGTTATCCTATTTTGTTTGAAGATAAGCACTACTGTTATAAACGAATACTGTTGAAGATCATTGATTGATCACTATATCTACGCTTCTCACTACATTATCATCATCATTAATACCAAAGAGCATAATTCAATTATTGATGGTGAAAAATAGAAATATGCTATATCCTGTTGCCATAGATTAATGTATAAACGTAATATCTCAAGTTTAATTTGAGATTGATGGTACAGAATCAGAAAATAGTTTTAAACGCACATGAATTGAGAGCTAGAAGACATAAGTTGCTACAGGAATGCTATTTGGCAGATGACGTATATATTGACGGAGAAGAGATAGTAGTCATTACTGGGGAAAATAGTTCATATATCAATATTTATTCTGTTGAAGCGTTTTTTACAGAAAGAAAACTTGAAAATGAACTAATAATTACTTTAGATTATTAGAGAAAAATTCAACCTTAAGTAAAAAACTTTAAATTTGATAGTGAATATTTTTTAGTAGAACATGATATAGAAAATATGAAACAGAGAGAAAAAAAATCATAAACGCTATACACCCTATCATTGAGATACTTAGGACTAACCGAAAGTTCTTAGTAAAACAATGTTACATATATGTGCTGAAATCTGTAGTCTAAAAATTTAGAGAAGAATCAAGATTTCTCTCAACATAGGTTTTAAATTTTCAGCATTTTCTATATCTACTCATCATGCCAGTCATCCATTATTGTCCTGTATTACCATATAAATAATATGAATTGCATACATATAAGCTTCACAACTTGCAATTATTTTGAATCGCAAGCGAATAAACACTTAAACTATTACCGATTTTTGAAAACGGTGTGCTTGAGAAAATTGCTTATAACCTTTTAAAAGGAATAAAGTTTATTAGGACATTCAATGAAAAATACTTCGATTATAACTAGATTATGATGAAGCAAAATTCAAATTTTGATCGATTTAATCGATATTAATCACTAAAAACGCTTGATAATCTACTAAATCAATTATAATTTGGATTTTGTTTCATAATAATCTGATTGTAATCTGAACATTTCTCACTAAGTGAGAATTTTGATGCAGATTCTACGAGGTTCCTGTTTAGAAACTAAGATCGATCGTATCATTCTGAAACAACAGCCGAGTTGGTTCTTACATCGAAAGGCTCACCATAATAATTACTAGCTGAGATCCAATTTTTTCCTCAAACTTAAGTGCTTTGCTCATTTTCTCTTTTAAGGTTATGAACAATCTCTCCGATCACATTGTTTTCAAAAAATTGGTAACAAAACATTTCACATTTTATGACTACGTAGAATGGAAGATTTTATGTGAAAGGTTGGTGGCTAACTGATTGTTTCTTTTTTTCGGATGAGTTTGGACAATGATGTATTATTACATCATCTAGCAATTGGTATTGTTCGTGAATACTTTAGCTGAAAAAGAAAAACAAACTTGTACATTACTCTCGTCTCTTTTAAATAATATTTCTAATTAATATCGCATAAAGGATTTTATATAAATAAACACAAGTTGATAAAGAATCAGTATTTATTCTTTTTAACCAAATCAAATGCATTCATAGCCTAATACAAATTGATCCAGTACAAAATGAAATATGAACTATTTTTCTAGCATGCACGATATGATGAGTTTTTTTCTGCATAGAAGGAAGATCGATAGGCAGGAGTGAATGTAATCGTACGAAGAGTTTTATTGTTCAATTTGAGATATTCGACACATTTAGTAGGTGTACATTGGCGTTCAACATCTGAATAGACAGATTTAAGGTTTGAACAATTGGTAGTTCGAATAGTATCGTACAAAAAGCGTTCATGTTTGTGAGAGTAGGAATATGCATAACAGCCGATATTTGCCATTGATCGAGATTCAAAATGTGCTACCGGTTCTCGTGGTGCTAATAACCAGAGTGATCCGAACGGTCGAAGTACCAATGGAAAGACATCTTGGCGACGGACAGGACAGCTACTTGGTTTTCCAATTAGCCATACATGTGTAGAATTTTCACCATGATAAAATATGTCAATGAATGGAAAACGCCAGGAATATGTGCCAGCAGGTGGACACCATGTAAAGAAGACTTTATCATAATCGCGTTCAGTGAACATCTGTACGAGCCCAATCGAATGCGACAATAACAATTCAGATTTGACAATTGTTTGAAACCGATGACGATCCGTAATGGCAACACTCAAATCAACATCGTCATCCCAAGGTATAATGTCATGATGAGTATAACTGCCTGCAATGAACGAAACAAAATTATCAGAATGAAGTATAAAAAAAAACAAGTTGCAAATCACAAAAGAAAATTATTTTAAATTAAAGATACACACCAAGTAGAGTACCAGCCATCATCATATATGTAATATTATATTTGTTAAAGACGCGTTCGACGAGAATTGATAAAAGGTGAATAAAAAGAGCATGTTCACATGGAATAAGAGCACGAGGTAAGATTGAACTCGATTGCCAATAATTATACGAATAGGGAATCGGTTTATTCCGTGAAGTTATCTCCTGAGAGATTGGAAAAGAACGTTCACGTAACATTTGACGAGTGAGAGACCAGCAGAATTCGTCATACTGAGATAGATTTGATGTACTCGGTATAAATTCATCGGAAACATTAGTGTGTTGTGAAATAAAGATAACAAGTAGCAAAGCGATGAAAACCAGAAGGCACACGTATGTGAAATTCTGAGTTCGTTTTGCGAATCGAACAGAACGTAGCATAATTTTCTTGCGTCCCAATATTTAATGGTATCACTTAATAAGTATAGAGAAGCTAGAACAGCTGCTACTTGCTAGAGTACTCTTGAGAGACATAATTCATTCAAATAATAGAAATATGTCGACATAATAGATATGTAAATATTTTTATCTATCTATTTTATTGCTGTGTCTTTCGTAGAATATGAAAAATCTCAGCAATAAATCTCAATTGTTCTTGACTAGAATCCTGTCACGATGTATTAGAACAATTTTTCAATTTGCACATTTATCGAACGGAGAATAGTGTTCATTTTGCCTTGTAAAATTACTCATGTCGAGAATTGATCATAATTGTAGATCAATTTGTTTGAATATCAAAACTATGCACTCATAAAAGTAAAGTCGTTCAATGTCTTCGTCTAAAGTAAAATACTTTTATGTTACATGTTGAATATTAATTTTAATGTTAACGGTGGAAGTATGTCATTCTTGTGCAAATTATCAAAGTAGAGAAGCATATAGAAAAGATGAGTTTTATCGTTCAGTAAAACAAGAATTCAGAAAAAAATTACAGTCGATGATTTGAGGATGTAAATGAGTATAGCTACTATTAGTGTTATGTATATTTGACATTTTCATTTTCGTCACGAATGCTATATTGCATCTAAAGAAATAAACATAATTGTTCACTAGTTTTTCGTGCTATTTCTATATCCAAGGCTGGCATGATCTCCATGTGCCTTCGAAGAAGGAAATGAAAATAAAATTTTATTAGAGTATGCAATTCACACATAATGTTCTTCAGTAACTATTTTTCCTTATAGACTGATTAAAATTCTTCTATCTCGAACTATTGCTTACGAAAAATAAACCATCACTAAATAACATGCTACAAAAAGCTACCACGCTTGTGAAAATCACTTAAAAAAATGTTTTTTTTTTGCAAAGGAAAAAGCTTTTGAGATTACTTAACATTCTATTAGAGACAATGTCACTTGAGTTTTACACTTTTGAAAGAGTTTGACAAATTCTTATATCACATTTGTTTTTCGACATTTTAACTGATAAAATACATGTAAAATACCATTTCTTGACAAGAAACTTTGACACTGCAAGCCAGTTCTCTTCTCGCTTTAGCAAATCTATCTATGAAAAGCTCTATTTAGTACGCTCGAAAAGAATAGAAAACTACACAAACAATTCATTAATCTATTATGTATATACTCATTTCTAAGAATGTTTTGAAAGCATCAGAAATGTTGATTTATGCATATCTGTAGGATATGTAGTACTAGTCCCAATACAAATGAAAATGATAGTTAAATAATGTACATGAAGAGCAAATTATTTAACAATATGGTTTTTCCTTTTTTTTCCTCTTCAAACTTACTTATTGTATCAAGAACTATATTTTAATGAGGTCTCAATTAAAGACACAGGTAAGACAGAAATTGGTTGCACGGGTTTGCAATCATTCTATCTCGTCTAAAGCTTCGTTGCAGAGGTGTATGTATAAGGCTAGAGTAATAACAGCTGAAAAAATTTACAATAAAGTAGATTCTAGCTCATATGAATATGTGAGTTTCACATTTTAGCTTTAAAGCAGCTCCGCTGACACTATACGATGTAAATAGCCAACAATAAATTCACATAGAAGTATACAATTATTAAAGATTTAAGCCTAGTCACATGGAAATACTTTGTAGGGCATGAAAAATATAATATGACTCATTTTTTAAGCTTTTCTCTCCAAAAAGTCAATTTTTTTTTCAAAAAACTACTTTGTATTCTATATCGTTACATGCAGTTCGATGAGCTAGCTCCGAATATCACCAATCTTTTTTTACTAAAATAATACTCCATTTTCAAAAACAGAGATTTGAGATCGAAAACCTGAATTTTTGAGAAACTCACAGCACCAAATATGCCTAAGGGCGCTATGGTGAATGATGCACTGGACATGAAAGAACAAACATTAAAAGTTTAAGATCAATCCTATTTAAGCTCTATGTTGTAGCATTTATAAAATACGGAAAGGCATATTTTGAGAATCTTGTGGGTCACAGATATCAATTGTTTTTTTCAAAAAAAACTTACTGCCATACATGATTCAATGCAGCTCGACGAGCTGATTTTGAATATCATCTTAGTTTCGTGCACAAATATTTTCATATTCAGAAAACTACCAATTCAGGGCAGAACTTTGTTTTTTGGGAAGCCTCTCATTTGGTCTGTGTTCATTGATATGACATAGTGCTATGATCAATAATTAATTACACAAGAGAGAATTATAGGTGAAAGTTTCAGATCGATTGGATCAGACTTCTTTATAGTATCCACAAAACACGGTATGATCGATTTTTCGACCTAGTGTGGGATCGGTAGTCGCTTTTTTACTATTCCATTTCTGGCTCAAACGAAACAATTTTTTCATACAATAAAGCTTATGGACTAGCCATTCGTTTCAGATAGTTTTTCATTTTGAAATATGTTGATAAGTCGATAGAAGGAATGATCTCCGTATATAATTATCAATTTATACAGCAACTTTTTGGTAATACGCTTTCCCCCGGTTCCACTTGATTTTTGGAAATCTAATTTTAGGATAAGATAGACTAACCATAGGTGTATTGATTTCAATACTTAGACTTTAGCAAATAGACTTTGAGGTCATGTTCGCCTGGTTGCAAACCATGAATCATCAATAGCATTAGATTCAGGTGGTTTGATACCTATAATTTGAATTTCATGATGATGATATTTACTAAAAACTAATAATACTTTTCGATTTGCTTTTAATATTTTTTCTGTTGAGCAAGACACAGCAGAAACAGAACCATGGTCGGTGTTGTTATATGTATTCATTGTTAACGCTGGAGGGAGTAACGAAGTTGTATTAGTAGCTACAGTGTCTACATCAGAAGTGGTGAAGCACTTAGGCTCTGGAAAACTTAGATATTTTACAGATCTCATTCTGACTTTGTACGTAGGGAACAAAAGCTCTTTGAACAACAATAGATTCAGTTAGATGTTAGATAGCTTTACAGGAAGCGGAATTATTAGGACTGAGAAGGCTTAAGTCTTTCCAAAAAGAATGACGACAAAAGCTGAGAGAGAGTCAATATTTTTTGAGAAAATTTTTCAAATCTCATTCTGAATTACTACCAAATGTTCGAAAGTATTTTCAATAGAATTTATATTGTATTATATCTTTGTATTCACAAATGCTGAAGTCTTAAATTATTTTCAAAATATCCAGTGTTAGTGATACCTAGAGTAGCTACAAAATGAAAATCTGAAATACATCGGGTGTCCAAAAATTTCACAGAATGGTATTCGATCTTCATCGTATAGAGCAATGAAGAAGTTGTTCGTTGCCATGCAGATGTTGCTAGGTCTCGTCTATCGATTAATGAAAGCAAACAGTGGTTAATTGCTTTAGGTAAACGTAGAGAGGCTATTCCATGGGGTCTCAACCACGGTTACAGTGACCACCTCAGATTTGGTTCAAACTTAAAGGGTTTGTAGAGCTTCTCTCCCTGATCATTTTTGTCTCTAGAAGTTTTTCATTTGGATGTAAAATAGGGCCTCAGCAGTTAAAATACTGAGCGGCGCTCACTACATTTTTTTGAAAAATGGATTTTTGCAATTTTTTGTCATTTTATATTTTAATCATTTTTTCGTTCCATGTTTTGCTATCCGAATTTTTAATCTCAGATTCAGATAGCCCATCGAAAACTACATCATATCCTATGTTTTTAGAAAAAAAATTTTGATTTTCTAAGTGCGCCTATTATCATCACTCTTGACCTCTACTGTAAAAAAGTCATGAAAAAAAAATGGTACATTTTGGAATTCCCAGACTTAGTGGCACATATGGATCGATAGAGCGGAAGACGCTCTATCAGATGGCCGATTTAGTTTTCTCCCCATTTTTATTTCTGCCCTTCAAATTTGGTCGAAACTAAAAAAATGTGCGATTTTGATGATATTATCAAAAAAACTGTTGCAAATAGATTGAATTTTTTTGTAATTCATTCGAGCTCGAAACCATAATTCGACTTCAGATTCGTGTTCAGCGTGAAAAACTGAGTC
>JAJEKB010020753.1:47997-84599 GCA_022393335.1 Macrotrachela quadricornifera
AGTTGAAAGTCTTCGTGATGATAATCATTCGATAAGATGATGCGCAGTAAAAAAATACTATATGAAAAATAATTATAAATATCTGAAGTAATAAGCTCTAGATAATTTCTAACTCCACTTTAACACATGTGTGGCGATATAAATATTATTCTTTTTATAATTTGTGAAAGGCTTCATTTCTTTATACATGTCAGCTGGAAGAATTTTAAACCATTTTTATCACTTTTTCTCTTATAGATATGAGCTATGAACATTCTTTTGCCAGTGGTCAAAAAATCGGCTCTTTTGTTCAAAATATGAAAGAGATTTTCAATTTTTTCTGCGTGAAAGGAATTTTCGAGCCATGCCATAATGTGAGTCATCGGTGGCTCACATCATCGCAAATATGTTAATATATATCCTCCAAACTTGCTGTTGCTATCACAAGTTTCACATTAGTGTATAAAAGATAAGTTATTTCTAAAAGCAATAAATTAGGTCTGGAAATTATCTATCAATATTTTCTACTTTTTCAACAGGTCATTTGCGACTTATACACGTCATATTTCAGTAAATACTCGAGCAAGAAAGAGTCTGCGCTGAAAAGAAAATGGTACACTTCCTATCGAGTTATCAGTGAATTAAAGTTTAAGAGTTGAATAAACTGTCATTTGTTACGATAATTGTCAAGGACGGTTTGTTTTCAACACATTTCTTGTGTCAATCATATTCTCATAGTACTTAATATGCTACAAAATAAAGTATTATGGTCGAGACATGAAATTACTTTAAGATATTGCTATGTTAATTTAAAAATATTTCAATGTGGAACTCGAAAATTTTTTCTTTCATAAACTTTTTCAGTAATTTGAATTGTTTATGACAGATACAAAATACATTGAATTCAGATATGACGCCGGGCCGGGCGGCCCGACGAAAAAATTTGGCCCGCCCGGCCCAACAATTTTTACCGATTGGCCCACCCGGCCCGAAAGAAAAGTTTCGTTGGGCCGAGCCGGGCGGGCCGGGCCGGTCCACCGGGCCGGGTGGCCCGTTTCGAGGCCTGGTATACACTTTAAATCTCTTGGATATAAAACTCATTGATTCTTTCATCCTACTTTTTTTACTATATTTTTGTCGAAATTCTACGAGTACAGACAATCCTCAGTTTTCTGTCATGCGAGATCAATATCCACTTTGGCATGCAATAATAGGCGGGGGAAGCCAGTGGGGCTTAGAGATCGGGGCTTCATCTAGTTTTAACCAATTGAGGTTCAGTCTCGCCTAATTTTGGATTGAAAACATCATTAGAATATATAATGTTCAATCCACTTATACACTTCAGCGAACTATTTTGAGCAGAGATTTACTTTTTTTTTAATAATTAAACTTTTAGCACACGAAAGATACAAGTTTGATCTGCTCCATAGCGGCCACAACAGTTTTCTTTCCAAAAAATCTACATCCAAACGACTATTTTTTACAGAAAACTTCAGTAAAAACAGAATGTTTTCTAGTTCGCAAAAATTCAACACTTGTTTAAGTTTAATCGGCTTAAAAGATCTCGAAACTTTTTGTAAAGAACTTCGTTTTGAATTGCTTATTGCAAGCGTGGCAGCAAAACTATGAAATAACTTTTTTCCGAGCTGAATCCGAACACATTTTCCTACCGAAAAAGCTGCAAGGAAGGTAAAGATTACAAAAATTATTCGCTTCGCGAAAATAGGAAGTTACATAAATTGTGTAGTCATCTGCAAGATCTTCAATGCGTTTTTTCAAAGTTCTTTTCTTTGATGAAGAACTTTATTTTGGGGGAAAAGTATTGAAAAATTATCCTTTAACGTTTTTCTTTCGAAAAAGCCGACAAAGGGCAATAGTACTGTGTAAAAACCTATCACTTCTTGACAAGTTATATTAGGTTTCCTACAGTTTTATGCATCAAGACCTGTGAAATGGAACTATTATTGCGTACATTTTCGACTACAAAAAAACTGGTACTGCAGTAGTTTCGCTGCAAAAACTGTTTAACTTTCACTCTTGACAGTCTTCGAACGTCCTGTTCTTTTGATGGAAGAACGAATAGAGATGATTAATTTTTATTTTTAGCCACATCTATTATTTTTCGCTTTATTTTGTTGGTGTATTCCCTGTCAATATAATACACTGGTTCGGCATATCAATACTTGGTCAGGAAGTTATTTTGTATGAGCTTTAGGTTTGATGATGCATTTTTAGGTGCTGAAGACAAATATGATATTTATTTCTCCTAAAAATGAACGTCAGACAAACAAAATCTTGAAATACTATTCTATTCATCTGATATCAGTCTACTGCTTCTAGACCATACGATGAACAAAATGACATAAGATCATAGGATAGATGATGAAGTTAAAACGAGTTGATACCCTCTTGGCAATGATTAATCGGTTGTATAAGAGGAACGTACTTTCTTAGGTTGAAGAAGTGTCTAAGTGCATCATCAGAGAAAAATTTGAAAAACTCTACTAATAGGGATAGTTTTTCATACTCCATCGAATAGCTATATTTTCAAGTCTCTTACATAAGAATACTGATCAAAGATAAGTTATTTTGTCAGAGAAAAAACTACTTTTTAATATAAAAATTCTGAAAAACCGGTTGCTATACATAATGTGAATAGTTCTCAAATAAAATTTCATCAGAAAATGGTCGTATAAAAGATGTTTAAAATACATATTCCTGTAAATTTCGACAAGTTCTATCTAAGTGTGTAAATGCTTCAAAGGAAATATTCTACTTGTTTTTGTGAAATACGATCTGAAAGAGAGTGTTGAAGTGTATAGAGGTAGAAATTTGGAACTACCTCCCCTCTTCCCTCCCTCTCCGCACAGTGGACAGCCAGGTGACAAAATCGACTCTCGAGATTTACACCTGTATTGTAGCTAACATTGTTGCTATTATAGTCTTGCATTTAACTGCATCTCGAATAATGGTTGATAGCCAGTGCCTGTTAAGTTGCATGCACCATAAAGCACGTCAAATAGGTAAATACTATTAATAGAACCATATAAGTAACATGTGCGTTTTACATTAACGATTTAGTTACATTCGTTAGTTATTATGTAGCTATGCACTGTTATGTATTTACTACATATTACAGACCGTTAGGAGTTTATGAAGTTCTTTAGGTTATGATAAGATCAAAAACTTAGTATCAGTATAGTGCAAAATAACCAGTGGCTCATAATGCAGTTCATTTCCCAGATTTTGGGGGAGTTTAAGTTCAAGTCTTAATTTATCGCTTGATAGGACGTGTCATTACTTACCTTTCAATACATGCGCTGTTGAGCCCTTATTAAGATATTTGATTTTTACGGCATTTCTTTAGCACAATGCCGTGATTCTCCTCAGGTTCACTTGACAAATCAACTTTCGGATTTCGACTTGAAACTTTGCACACAGGTCTCAATAAAACTAGTCGATCCTGGAAATGTCCAATTTCTTAGTTGCTCCTATTCTTAAATATGAACACTGAATATTTCCTGCTAAAAATGATGTGAAAAAAAGTATTTTCTTTCTGTACTCGTATCTCGGGATGCAAGGAACCCGAAAATTTGAAACTTTCTAAATAACCTAGTCTCATCAAGACCTTTCTCTGTGCAAACTTTCAAGTCGAAACTCAAAAACTGATTTTTCAGGTAAACCTGAGGTAGACCACGATTTTTTGCTAAAAAAAGCCATAAAAACTAAATATTTCGATAGAAATAAGCTAAAAGAACGAACTCTTTTCAGAATGTTTATAGTTCATTAAGGCCTACATAATGTACATAGTCTCGATTCGAAAGCGATTTGGCAACTGGAAACGGTTTCCGATCCCCTTTTTTTGCCCACTGTGCAGGGTACCTCCGTAATGTAGCACACGAGGATCCAAGGGTACCGCATGATATTTATCGTCCAGCAGCGACTATATGAATACAGTAGTTACTTAGTTACAAGTAAGGGTGGCAATTTACTTCTATAAAGTACATACCAAACCTATTTTGAATTTCATGTCATCATATAATTATTGATCCTGCTGACGGAATATAGAAAATCGACTACTATAGATTGGTCATACGCTTAGGTCCTTTACACCAATATACCGGGCATGGCCATAGGTCATCAACTACTATATATTGGGGGTACCCTTGCCTCGTTAAATACTGTATGCTGTGAGTACCTTGAGGTCCACTAGTATTAAATACTGATGGTACCCATAAATTCCCTTCCCACTAGCCTGTTTCTCCAATACTATATTGGTAAAACATCATTGTGTTCGAGGTGCATTATAACATATTTATGACAACCTTTAATCGGGCCAAAGAACCACATGTTTCAGCCTTACAATAGTGGCAATATTGACGGCTCACAAAGCGGTTTCTGTAACACCTCCTTCCGCACTTCTCGGTTTTTCCTGGACTTGATGACTTACAAGCGTCTCTGTGACATAGGAATTCAGTACCTGTCGGCATTCGTATAATATTGGATTTGAGGGCTTAGTGGTAGGCATATTATATACGATTATGAATACGTTGGGATAAGTCTAAGAGGGTCGTCGGCTGCTGGTCGTTAAACGAGATGAAATTGCTACAGATCTATTTGTCCGCAGTTATTTTTTGTCCTTTCACACTGACACAAACAAACGCATACTCTTTCATTTGACCTTTTCTTGAGTCTAGGAAATTATTTTTTTCTTGGACGATTATTGTGATCAATAAAAATTATTTGAAGCCCCAAAGGTAGCAAAATATATAATACTTGTCGACCTATGGGTACCTCCAGTATGTAGTATCTAAGGACTATTTATTAGTAAATATATTTACTTTACCTTATTTACCTAAAGAAAAAGTAAAGTAAATATGCCAGCCCTAATTACAAGTAAAACAAAGGGTAAGTCTCACTCCTAATGACCACCTTGGATTTTAAAACGCTTAGCAGATGATTTAAATCTATAACCGAAAGTTCCATGACAATATTCTTCAAGCACATTGTGCTTGAATTGAGATGTGTGTGTGTCATATTTATGAGGCATAATAAACAGAATTCATATTATCACGTGCGTGTTAATATGTTATGGTAGACGATATGATTTCATGTAGTAGAAAAAATATCATTTTTTCCTCCATCATGTTTATTATACTTAAACTATATTTGATATTCAAGTTAAATATAGCAAAAGATTCAGCGCGTTTCGGGCTTTCTCACTATATATAGCAGATTAAAAAGTAAAGGAAGTATAGTAAGAAAAACAAGAAAAAACGATAAGAGTGGAAACCAATTCGCTCAATAGTATGTGCGGATTTCATTTTGAATGCAGACTGATGCGAGTACGAACAGGTCGAAACCATACTCATATAAATATTAAATGCAGCGTATACGCACTTAATCGATTGTTTTCTTCTCGCTTACTATGGATTTTCAATCCAAGTTTAAATCGATTACTTTACAATCAAAATAAAAAAATGATTGATTAAGTTAATGATTTTTTTGTGTGATTATTTTTATATAAATTACTATAAGTCAATTGATAGCTAAAGTTGTATGATTATAGTCAAATAAAAGTCAGATATTTGTAATTTTTGGGGAAATTGTTTTATATGAGTTATACAGTTTTGAAAAAAAATTGTTCTTGACATTATCATCACAATATTATTTTAAAAGAATACATTATAGTGTTAATTATGATCAGTAAAAGACAAAAATCTCTCTTATTTCATTTCAACCTATTAAGCTCATTGGATAAAAATTACATGATATTTCGAATATGTTCAGTAAACTCAAGTAAATGGTGCTGTACTGATGAATTTAAATGATAGAGTTAGGATACAAACATACTTTGTTTGGAGCAAGAACACTATTCGAGCTAGTATAGCTTGATGATTTATATGCACAACTTTTGATCAATGGTTCATATGTTTAAATCTAAATGTTATAACTTAAGATAAAAACTTAATTCATTCGTCAAAGTAGTCTTAGGCCAGCACAATATGTCATTGATGGCGGCTTAGTGCGAATCTGAAAGAAATTAATATTTAGTTTTTAAATTTTTTCAACTTCAATTAGAACTGTTCTAAACACGGTTCAGACTATGAACGCGCTTCGAGCATGTTTCGAGTCAAAAAATAATCACATTGGTAGCAAAAATTAATTTTGATCGAATCTTAGTTAGGCAAAATAGGATTGATAGATGTGGCTGTGGATCTTGTTTATTCAATTAAACTAACCATTGATTGTTTTTACCGTCAGCGTCGTCTTTGGTAAAAAGACAATCGAAAGTTGATATTTGTAAAGGCGAAGCTTTCTACAGAAACTGATCTAGCTCATGCAGGTCTCATAGTAACTCTAGTTTGATCTGATTTAATCTAGAAATCTTGAATTTTTTCACTTTTTTGAACATGATTTTAAATAAACCCACTCACTGGATTTTTCGAGTATTCAACGATCAAACGATAAATATTTCATGCGGTATGTCGAATTGAATTCTACTGTCCGAGAAGAATTGTTTTGTTTCATGTAAATTTACAAAAAAAACATACAAAACTTTTCGATTCACAGAAACGTAGCAATATCGTACCATTCTTTCAAAATTTTAGCAATAGTGCTTGTTCTTTTTTTCTAAAAACGATGCACAACACCTTCAACAACACTACAATATGCGTTGGAAGATGTACTAAAATAACGCGAAAGAGTATCCTAGTCACTGAACTTTATCCGAAAAACAAAAAGTTATTATTTGAAGATACTACCAAAATTCTGACGATTAATTTCTGTAAAAATCAAATTTTCCCTAGTGTATTAAAATGATTTCCACACAAAAAAAAAATGAAAAATCTAAATATCCTTTCCCAACGTAGCTTCTCTTTTACATATTGCATTCCAACAATCTTCTCTTATTCAGGATATAATGCAGAAGGTAGACATGTACCGAGGCCGAGCATTCGGACTCGAATTCGATGATATATAGGCTGATATAATTAGGTAGTATATCACATTAGTGATACAGATTTCTATAATCTTTTACAAAACGTATTTAGAAATAAGATGTTATCTATTATATTTTTTCCGACACTGAATTATTTCTTTGTCGTCAATAATATTTTTTCCAAGGAGAAAACTTGACGTTCCAGATAAATATATTAAAAGATGCAGCACATTTTTGGCTTTCTTGCAATATATAGTAGGCCAAAAAATAAAGTAGTTACAGTGTCAGAAACAAAAATATCTGAAGAGAGGAATTTCAACCAATTCTCACAGTTTTTAGAGTTGTTTGTAACTCTAATAATCGAGTGATGCTGATTTTCAAATAAAGGAATATTTATTATTGTTATTCATTTGAATAGGAAAATAAAAAATGAGAGTGAAACATCAATTACAATAATAGTAGAAAAACACTGAAGATAAAAGGATAACAAAAAGTGAAGAAATGAAGTAGCGTTATAGAGTGGCATCTATTGACGTTAACAATCTGACTTATTTTGATCTGAGGAAATTAGTTTTCAAAATATCTGTCCTACAAAATTATTTGTTTCATCTACAGTTTTTGAACTGAAGAATTTCCTCATGATTACATTAGTTTTATCTTCCTTCTTTTCGAACACATTTTAGTATTAGAATGATGAAGGTTATCTTATGTAAAAGTGAGTAATCATGCATTTTTCTTTCCATTTCTACAGTGAAATTTTGCAATAACCTTTCGTTATGAAATTGCGCTATGAAAAATAATATAAGTGAGAAAATTTTATCTTTCTCATTTATAATTTTTATGATGGCTACATCTACTCAGACCATAAATCTAAATAGACTCTACAATGAATTAATGATTCTTTGTTCGCAGGATGATATATTCTACTATAAAGATATTCGTTTACATGGAATAAATTATCGTATTTTCAACTGTCATCTTTGTTCTTATGGAAGATTTAAGACTCGTCCAGCAGCCATGAATTGTTGTGGAACAATGTTCAACATTACAAATCCAAAAAAAGTCCAACTTGTTTCATTACCATTAGAAAAAATTTTCGATTATGAAGAAGGATTTGGTCAACAACAATATCATCAACATGGTCAACTTGGCGATAAAATGGAAAAAATGGATGGATCATTGATGTCAACATTTTTACATGGAAGATCATCCAAAGAACAAATACTTAGACTTAAATCAAAACAATCATTAACATCAAATCAAATTCTCGAAGCAATGGCATTAGTCAGAGGTATTTCATTCAGTATATTTTTTATCAGAAATTCTCTAAATTTTAATCAAAATAGTCTCGACTTATTCAAACGGAATATATCATAAGTATGTAGCGTAGTACACGACATATTCTGCTACAGATCACTAGATTTTGGAGATTTTTAATGAGTTTCATAGATAAAACAGTAGATAATGACGAAATCAACAGAAAAAGAGAGGCAAATTTTAGTGCTATGAAATGAAGAATCATAATTTATAAACGAGTTACATATAGAAAAAAGAAAATATAAAATAAAAAAGAAATCTATCTTAATTCTTAAAAGCTGAAGAGGTTTTTTCTTACATGAGAAGAAAGCTGTTCACCAACATAGAGATTATGAACCCTCAGTATACTCATATCATAGTTAAAAAGGATTGCCTTGATTTTCTACTAGAGATACTCATTGTCCTTTATAGGACACATTCAGTCTTATAAAAAAAAGCGAATGATAGTTATTTCGATCTGAAATTTAACTCATAAGTAGGTTTCATCGCCCTCAACTCATCCAGAGATTTCCACGCGAAACGGATACTTTCTTCTTGAGATATCTGATACCCAAAAAGAATCGGCTACATTTTTCAAAAACCTGACCAAAAGCGAATATTTTGCAAGATTCTGTATCTCGAGAAGGAAACAATCGTTGTTGCTAAAAATTTCAGCGCATTCTAAATATTATTAGAGCTATCCATGAGCAAAATTTCAAATCAAAATTACTTTGTTTCGAGTTTTCTATATGGCTGAATATTCCATCCATGAAGGATTTTCCGTGAAATAAACAACGCTTCCCTTTCCATTTATGATTACATAAAACTTTCAGAAAAAAAAGTGGCATTAAAAAAATTATCAAACTTAAAAAATCTATTGTTCCTTGTGACAGTCACTTGAAAATTATATTTTCATCTCTGTATGACTTTTAAAATCCTCTTAGTTTTATTGCAGTTACAGCAATGTTCACTTCAATGGACATTCGACTTTTAAGGATTAAATCTCAAGAGAACTTTCTTTCGACTGAATTATGTCTCCTCTACTCGATACATGAATGGACCAATATAAATTGTATTCATTCTCAAAAAAACATCCATCAATAATGACTAACAAGATTTTGACCTTTCAATCAGCAAAGATTTGTGTATACTTCTACTGATTGTTAAAGAAAACTACTTAGAATAGAACTTGAGAATATATTTTTTGTTCTTTAACATATATTAGAATCAATTAAAGTTTTTGAAATTTTGGTCATATTCAATCGAATTATTATGAAAAGATGATCTACTGATAAGAATAGATATGAAAAAGAAAATGATCGCGAAGAGGATTAGAATAATTTTTTCATATCGAATGCCTTGAATGGTTTTTTTAAGATGATTTCAGATCTGAAATTGAGCGTCTGGTTCGTCTGAACTATACTGTAAATATGGAATATACATCTCCTTCGAATCGTCTTTTCGTATCCTATTCTAAAGTTGAATTGACTGTTCTATCTATTCGATCTCATGTTGATGGTCAAACTTTGTTCGGAACTCGATTGAAAAAATTTCTTATCGAAAATGATTTTCCAACAATAATCGATAATCTCGTTCCATTTGAATCCATTCCATCTAATGTAACACATAAACAATTACTTCAAGATATTTATCAACAAACTTATGGTGAAGGATATGTTGTTGAGATAATTCAACCTGATCAACCATCCTATCTTGTCAAAACTAAAACACAAAAATATTTTACAGTTTATGGAGATGGTAGCAATGAGAATTCTCCACGATCATTATTTGAAGCTATCATTATTGAACACATAGATTTTCTCACAGAATTATTTAAAGATGATACTGAAACATTAATAAAAATCAACGAAATGGAACAAAATATAAGACCAAAATACAATCAAATGATTCAATCAATGGAAGAGTTTTATCGAACGAATAAACATTTGTCAAAAAAAGACTTCATTCAATTAATTACAATGAACGAAAATATGAAGATTTATTTACCATTGTTGATAAGATTGTATACAGATGAGGAAAATGATTATAAATTATTTGCAATGAAACATGCAAAAGATCTTTTCGGCATTAGTAGTCATGGAAATGTTGAAAAATAAAAGGTTTGATTTTTTTTAAGAATTTAAATAAAAATAAATAAATCTATCTAGTTTTATAAATTTTTTGTTTTGAAATAAATATTTCAAATAAATAAAAAGTTATTTTAATTGACTTTGTTATTAAATGTCTTTCAAAGGTAAATATTCAACAATTTTATTCTAAATAGGATAGAAAATAAATTAATAAATCATAAATAATATTTCAATGTTAAAGAGTAAACAACTAATTCTTTTTTTTTAAATAAAATAAAAATAAGAATCAATTGATTATTATTTTTATCAAATAAGTGATCGAAATAATAAACAAAAAGATTTTTGGTAGGTAAACACTATTCCAATAATTCACAATAAAAAAAATGAAGAATTTCGGGACAATAAAATCAAACCAAATCTTATCTTTTATTTATAATAGTTCAATATTGAGATTGCTATTTGAAGATGAGTAATAATTGAAGATTGTTATTTTTATTTATTTTAAAAAGTTAAATATTAAAGATGTTTATCATATATGAAAGAATGATCAAATGAGGAAAAACTATTCTATTCATTGTCCTACTATTAAGATAGAATAAAATCAAGTTCAAAATTGATAAATGATTCGTTTATTGATATTTATTTCGTAAATGTCTTTTAGTCTAACATACCGTTTGATAATATAATTCATTCGATCGATGAATATTTTATTTATTTTGTTGATCGTTACTAAGATTATTGATCATTTATTATGTATTGTAATAAAACCAGAATGATTTTTGTCGATTATTTTCATCCTAGCAATGCTGAAAAAGTAGCACTTTGACATTGAAATTAAGTGACGATCGGTGACACTACATGATGCTAAGGGTATGAGAAACCTACTGTGAAGCAACTAATGGCTTGTTTCATTAAATACACTATGAAATGTTCACCAAAACCGTCTATATGCATCAAGACTATAATAGTAATACAAATGTGAGTGGAATTAATCGAATGTGTTAGTCAAATATTATATTGTTCAACAGATCTTATCTTCGATTAATTTCACTCATTTTTTTTTGATCGAAGACTTTCTCGAATATTCGAAGTTTGGATGCATAAAAAGAGAGACCATGGTCAGGATCAATGAAGAAGTCAATGAGAAATTTCATGTCTCCAAAATGATTTGCATTGCCTTGAAAAACTATAAATTAGAAATAACGATGATGAGAAATCGGCGTATATTCCTTATCGACATTGATATGTTGAATGATCGATAGATCTAAACAGACAAATCATATGATATAAGCATAAGTGATTAAAACGTTTCAATAGAAAGCGTAATTAGATCACGAGTCTTTATCTTCATCAAACGTAACCAGTTACTAAAAGATAGGGGTTCGATTTCTGCCTTGATTATGTAAACCTTTTTATCCTATCTTTTATGTGAGATGAAGCATGTCAATTATGGATATTCAAAATAGTTTAAGATATAACGAATTCGTAAACAAGCAAAATGACAACTGATAATTTTTCCATGGATTCTTTTATGCTTACTCTTTTGATTATACTTCTCGAAAGGTCAGTTTCACCCTCAAAATAGTGTATCAAAATTTTTTCATCACGAGAGCCACTACAGTTTAAGTCTGATATATTGTTTTTCTTCTTATGTCTAAATAATTTTGTTGAAAGCGTAATAGATGATCCAAAATTGAGTAAAATGTATTTCATTATTTCAGATGAAAATTTATTATAAGAGCTAAATATGATTTATTGAGCTGCCGTGTACAAAGATTAAAGATATTGACAATACTAATGATGAAGTATTGAAAAAAGAATGGAGTTTTAGAAGCAGATGGAACATATAATATTTACAAAATATTTAAAGGCAGTCCACTAGACAATAAGAATGTTTTCTTTCTTTCCTTCGTCTGTGTTCTCTATTTTATTTCTCTCTGTATTTCATAGATCAAACATGGTTAATTTTAAGTGTTCAAGTGGAATCTTATTATACAACAATATCTATATTAGAATATGCTAAAGCGATGGGTGATATGCCAAGAATTCTGGATACAGAAAATTATTTTTTACATGTAGTGATTCTTGTCTGTCATGATTGCATTCAAATTAATTTAAATCATTGTCACGATGCTATTAACATTATTACTAAAAAAACTAACATTAATAATGATGTCTCAGATTTCTCATCAATAGCTGTATAGCAAAAAAAAAGGAAAATCCATTTTCAAATAAAGCATCTAATTAGTCTACTTACCCATCCTTTACCCACTTGGGATATGCATTCTTAAAGATGAAATATCTATATGGTATAAAGATGTAAGAGTGTAGTAAACAATATAGAATAGTATGTGTCATGTTGAACATCTAAGATAAGATATGAAACTCTGAATATCCGAATATGAAAGAGAGTCAATATTATCTGACATTTCTATTTGAAATAAACTATAGCAAATTCCTCATAAAAGATATATATGGAATCTTCAGCCGTATGTTTCTTGTTCTCGTTTCCATGCATTCTGTTCGTTTTAAGATATTATCTGTAACAAATCAGAATTTTCAACGAAGACTGACCAAGATTTGTCCTTTGTTGTTCGATTGTATCAATAGATAGATTGAAGAGAATCGAATAATTTCTAAAAAGCTTATCATATGAAATTTATGTGATTCGAAGATGATCACTTACGAATCTAGGTCGTGACACAACGATTTCTACTTGCTCCAAATATAAGGAGAGAATCAAGTTTAAGAAATCTGATTTTGTTCTAATTGCATTGACTGCAGAAATAGAAATTTCTTCAGCACAATTCTGTCATGTAATCTACATTTTTTTCTAACTTTTGAACATAAATATTTTCATAGGTAGAAATTGAAGAATGAGAAAATTCAGTAGACCTGAGAGAATTGAAGTGTTCGTCACTTTTGAAATAGTTTCTACTAGTAAAAGATATATTAAAAACACAAAAAAAAACTATTTCTTAAACGTTACGCAACTTTTATGTATAATTAACCAATAGGTGAGTCATATCTTTCTCCTACATAAACGTGAAGGAGAAAGAAAAAATATATACATCATATTTCTTAAGTCTTATGAAACATTGCTCGTTTAAATATTATGTATATTTCATTATTATTTCATTGAATATGTCGATACTACCCGTTCCAACTTTTTTAACATTTCCTATCGAACTTATCGAACGTATTCTTGATCTACTCGATACGAAGAGTATTCTATTTTCATTTGGTCACGTTTGCAGCCGATTTCATACAATTGCCCATAATTACAATCGGTTGTCGATCAAGTTTACTGATGAATCATCAACAACTGACATTCGATGGATGTGTCAAATCGTACGATTAGAAAATGTTATTGCACTTACTCTGAAAAATTCATTTAGGCAGTTAAATATAATTGGACAGTTTTTGTTCTCCATTGATATTTCTAAATTGAGTCAACTTCGTTCATTAACACTACATGACATCGAAGAAGATCATTTTCAGAGGATCATGAATTCTTTGATGATGATGTCTACACTTACATCATTCTCCTTGAGTATGAGTAAGAGAAAGCATTTTGGTATTAACTCAATTAGTCTTCTTTCAGCAGTCATTGCATTGCCAAGTCTTCGTCAACTAATTTTAGATGTTGATAGTCAAATAAGTGATCAGATATCATGGTCAAACCGATGCCGAATACATGAATTGAGAGTTCAAAATTATACTAAGAAACAGCATCAAGTCATTTCTCATCGTTTATCAAATCTTCGAATTTTTGCTTACCAACATTACAATATGAAAAGCATCAATGAAATTATTCAGCAAAATTCATATGAGAAATTAACTTCATTCACATTCACTGATATTCGAATGTCAAATGATGACCTTGAATCACTGCTTTCTCTTTGTCCATTTCTTGTCTATCTCAAACTTGAAACGAAATCACCTCGTTCTTCCGTTTTTCTGAAACAGTTCTGTCAATGGGAACATTTTATTCGTAAAAAATTACCATTACTTAAAAAATTTTATTTTTATATAAATAGTTCCAGCTACAGTTATGAATATATAAGTATTCAATCAATTTTAACTTCATTTTGTACTCCATTCTGGCTGATACAAAAACAATGGTTTGTTACAGGTAAATATAACAAAGAAAATTCTCGTCCATCGATCACTCTTTATTCTTCACAGCGTTCAAGTGAAAAATTTCCTGATAATCTAAACAATGGAGGAATATCATACTCAACTACTACGACAAGAAATGATGATTCAACAAAGATAAACAACCAATGGATCGCTCGCTTTGATCCATTTTACATAAAGGATATTATTGTCGGCAAGGTATGTCTTTTTTCATAAGAATTAGTGATGTAGAAAAAAAGATCACCATATAGTCATTAGCGTAGCTGAATGACGGACGAAAAATCGAAGAGAATTTATTTTAACTGACATTTTCTCCTTTTTTTTAGTGCCAAATGGCTGATCAGAATCTTTTTTACAATCTAAGTCATCTCGTGTTAGAAATCAAAGACCGACAGTCATTTGATTTCCTTGATTCTCTATTGTCATTCATAAATCTTTCACAGTTAAATGAGATCTGGTTATTTGAACATGAAAGATATCTTGTTCAACCGGAAACATTCAAAAAAATACTTGAACAAGCATCGAAAGTTCGTACACTCGGCATATGGAGTCACAATGATTATATATCCAGACTTGAGAATATCTGTTCTGTAGTATCTCATCGAATTGATCATCTAAATATACGATTGAAGCAATTGCACTGGATGAAATTGGTTCTCACGTGTATCAAAAATGTATCCACTGTCACATTTCAGTATAACGACAGTTCAGCGAATTCAATACCGAATATGATCAAATGGCTCAGACAAAAACGAAAGTATTTTCATATTGATAATGAGTGTAAATTCATAGAACTTAATCTCAATGAGAACGACAGCAAATTATCCGAAGTCAAATGTAAACACAAACGTATCAAACTGTCTGATGATCAATATGATTCGTAATCGATTCGATCTATGCTCAGCATTTTTAATGATCATATTGAATCTGTTTTTTTCACTTTATACTATTTGATTCAATTAAGATATTTATAATAAGAGGTAGGCCATTACAAAATGGCCCTATCAATATTTTAGCTATAACTCAAGGATGTGGCGAAAGAAAAATAATGGAGAATGGAAGAGGTGTAATAGAAAAGACCAAAGTCATATTATTTTTTTCTAGTAGCTAGTTTTTTAAATGAGTACTCTGAAAAAGTAACAATTTTTAATACTTTTGATTTAAACATATACATATAATCTTTTCAAGATAATCTAATGCAATCTATATAATTCTCATCAGTTCAAATTTTAGTTTATAATGTTATAATATTGTAGACTAGTTGCTTAATTTTCCATATTTTCGCTTCTTTAATATTTGAGTTCGATATAAAGAATAACCATTAGATTATTAACTTGAGCGAATTTTTATCATGAACAAACAACACAATCAATTATCGATTAATTCAACAAAAATAGAAATCAAAAGCTTAAAATAAAAAAATAAAAACAATAATTAATTTATTCAAGTTTTAACAATCTAATATGTTCTTTTCTGATGACCATGGTAATAATTTCATTAACCGTTCATCGAACATCATACATTAGATAAATCACTTTACGAAACGAATATTTATACGATAGATGTCATTAGTGAATGCTGCACTTAAATTGTGCAAGTCAGTCGAAATGAATATGCTTAAAATGAAAATTTTTTTTTGCCAGATTGTCATACAATTTTTAATAAATAGAAAATTGAAATAATTTTTTTACAGTGAAAAATTAAGAAGTACTTCAAAATTCATAATAAACATTTTTATGGCTCTTTCTGTGCAAGAATATGTGTCTGTACGAGTTCTTTTAGAAAGAGACATGATTATAGTTTCTTCGTATTTTTTTTTCGTTCGATATCAGTCTGATAACATAGTTTATCGCATATGAAAGTGAAAGTAAAAGAAAGAGAACTTCATGTCGTTTAGCATAATCTGTTAACGATCGAAAACAGCCGCAATATTTTAGTTATTTTCATATCGATTCATAAAAATGTTTCATACTCATTGTTGGATATTATATAACAGTGTATAATCGATAACTCTCTAAATTAGTTATCACCGATTGTGTCGAGTAAGTCACATTTCAATGTCTTTCAAAGTTTCTATTAATGGAGATCAAAATTCTTGTCATTATTTTTTAATCTTTTAACTTTTATATATCGACCATAAAGCTTTATAGAATTTTATTCTCATCATCCTTGTCATCAAGACAAATCCTCAATATAAATTCCATTCAAGGCTCAGTCTTCGTATGTAGTCAATTTTTTAAATGCTAATAAACCTTGTTTTTTTATGTGGCCAGGATTTTCTGAAACCTTATTCTTTTACAATATTTTCTGTATTCATTATTATCATTTATAAGGCAAGTTAGTTAAGAATTATCTAGAATACGGTTAGTGACAATTCTAACTTATCGATTCATTTTACCAAAAAATACAAAACTTGATTGGATTGTATCGCTGTGGTTAAATGTTGTAATTGAACTGTTTGCGATCGTTTAAAGGTATCATACTTATGTCACCTCAAAAGTAATGAGAGTATCTCATAGAATGCGTAACGAAGCTTTTTCTTTGTATATGCTAATAGAGAAAGGGATGCTCCATTTCTTAATGTTATTTGATCATAACTTCAACTAAAATCAATATAATAAAATTTTAATAAAATCTTTTATGTTCGCATGTGTTATAATAACATTAATGGAAGTGAGTGCTTTGTGAATAATTTCTGCCAGAAGAAGATAGATAGCTGTGGTTGTCACTATTGGAAAAAGTAGATCAAGATGTATCGGTTTGTGTATTACAGGCTTTTATGATTTTGATTTCTAAAGCACTATTTTATTCAAATTTTCTAAGTATTGAGAAAACGCATTTTTTCAAGAAAATAAAGAAAGTATAAAAGTCAGCTTTTTTCACATAAATTGTTAGAAAATCGTATGAAAGACTTCACTAAAACACATAATATTCATCTCAGCTTTTCGCAGATTATAGTGCCTTGATTAGTACTTTGAATATATACGCGTTCATTAAAATTCACTGTGAACAACTTTCAGGATAGATTTGTTCTTGAAAAGTTTAATTGAAAGACTTATTAAAAAAATAGGTCAGAGCAATGTGAAATATACGATTTGATGCATCTTGATTTAATCTTTCCAATAGTGAAAATGGCAGCTCTCTATATTCTTTCTAATAAAAGTTATTCAGAAAATGTTCATTGGCCATTTCTGAAATGAATATCAGTATTATCGTCACACAGGAAAACACACCAGATTTTATTGAAATTTTATTATTATGATTTTAGTTTAAGTATGATTGAACAGCACAGAAAACTAGACTATTTTTTTCTCTATCAAAAAGTAGTGATCAACTAAACGTGAACAGTATTAAGACCAAACAAAAATTAGCAACATTAGGATAAAAAATAACGATAATACCTCTCTAATAGCAATCTTCATCTTGTTTCTAGACAAAATTTAAATTGTGAACTTCATATATTCTCACAAAAAATAACGACCCGTGATAGAAACTGACAGATACTGTACTACAAGTAGTAGCTAATTTTTAGCATTCATCGCATTAACTACGTTATTTCAAACAATTTAGCATGTCACTTCTGATTGTTGGATGATCAATCTGAGTTAATGAATCCGGTGCAAAGTACAGCATTTATATAGTCCGTCATGAGTTTTTCTTTTTTTTTCTTACTTGATATACACATCAAAATCGTCATTTTCTGCAGCAATGATCTCGAGAGCGAAAAGTCAAAAAATATTCTTTGAAACGCAAGATGTATTTATCGAGATTGTATCGTTACATCGCGATTTTCGACCCTCGTTATGAGGTTTCATTTATCTATAGGAGATCGAAAAAAATTCAAATGTCCATCCGATAGGCTTTTCGATCCATCGATTTCTAGTTTCCAATGGGCATCAAAATTTTAGATCGAGCCTTCGGAGTGCCACTTTCCGAAAGGTCACGAGCTCAGAGTTATGTAGTTTCGATGAATAGCTTCCGACTTCTCGAACAATTGTTGCTGAGAGTATCAGAAATTTATCAAAATAAAAAAAGTTTTTGTTCAACAGCTGTTTCCGTTTCGAGTCCTTGAAATCTATCAAATATGGATACTTATGATTAACACTTCGTCAAACAATTAATCTAGATATTTCATTGTTAATCTTCTATGCAAATCATATTTTCAATATGTTGCTTCTTCAACTTTCGATTCTATTTTCTGAAGCATTAAAAATAATTGTTATTTTACGAAGAAGATTTTTTTTTTCAAAAAAAGTTAATCATATTTTTAAAAAAAAAGCAACTTTTATAAGGAAAAATTTTTTCACATCTCTGACTGACACTAAATTTTTTTTAATTTAAAAGTTATTTTAATAGTTTAATTATTAAATATGTTATACGATAATCAAATGACTAGTATGATGAAATATCAAGTTAATATTTAGAAGTTTTTTTAAAGAACCAAAATTGATAAAACTCATTAAGAACGTATTTTAATTTGAAATACGAACGAATTGATTTTCTGATGTCAATAAGCGAATAATAAATATTGATCAGAAATTATTAAATTTATGTAAAGTATATGTAGAACATAAATAATTTCAATAATTGAATTAAATTAAATAAAGAATATGTAAAAAGTTAGAGTTTTGAAGAATTTTTGCGTGATAAAAATTAGACTTAGATGTCAAATCTGCTATCACGATGAGTTTGTGTCTATTGAAAAATCCGAAATATCCTTCCGATATGGTTTTTTTTTACTTGAATAGTCGAAAATGCGATACGTTTTCAATGATTGAAATATGTTCCAGAAGTCGATAGATATTCTCTCTCCAAGTATTCGAAACTTCAATGAATACCGAGTGGTCAAAATGTATTCGAAAAGTCGAAAATGAATGTTTGATAGGATATTTGTTTCGAGTGCTCGAAACTGGAACCGAACGAACAAGAAAAATGTATATGTCAAGTTTTCGACCACTCGTTGATCCCATCGTACACTTTTTTATGTCTGGTTGGAAAAGATGATTTTGAAGGAACTTTATCATTGAAGATAATTAGAATGAAAACGACTAGAAAAATTAGATACCAATCTCTTTGAACAACTGATTCTTTATGTGACAGTTGTGAATACAGCTGATCATAGAAAATAAATTATAAAAATAACTAAACAGGCAATCAATGGTGTTCTTTATAAACATGTTGATATGCATAGATGGACTTTTTTTAGCACTGAATGTGATAGTATCTAATTTTGACGAACTTATGACTTCTCCTTAATCGACATTTACGTACCTCGCGCCGTATGTCATATAAGTCGAATATGAAACTCAAATGCTACCTATACCTAGTCAATTATAAGTTTTCTTTTTTTGTCATTTTTATTTATTTTTAAAACTATTTTTCAATGAATCTAAAAAAATGTTAAATTTCGAATTGATTGAATAAGATCGAATGTAGAAAATATAATAGTTATAACAGTTTCGGCAACATGTGCGTTCATTAATTAATAAAATAAATGACAAATATAAAGGAAAAAGATGAATCTAAACTGTATTTTTATTTCAGATAATCGAGAAAAAAAAACAATGGCTGAGAGTAGTGGCTCATGGATATATAAAAAACATTATAGAATTAATAAAAAATTAAGTATTGGAAAATCTGATGCAACTTATCTTGTCACTGATATTAAATCAAAAAATGAACAGTATGTAATTTAGAATTTATTCTATTTAATTGATATTTATTTTAAAAGAAAAATCCTGAAAGTTATTCGATTAAATGAGCTGGATTCTGAACAAACAGCAAATTATGTTTATGAAGTTGGACTTTTATCAAGTTTAAACAATGAATTTATTGTTAAAGTATACATATCAATATAGTTATTTATCTAATACAAAAAAAAATAAAACTTATTTAATTTAGTTTCATGAAAGTTTTCTTGAAAATAATTGTTTATGTATAGTAACAGAATTTTGTGAAGATGGTAATCTTGAACAAAAATTAAAAGAATTAAAAATACAAAATCATGCATTAGAAGAAGATCAAGTTATTGAATGGTTAATACAAATTTTAATTGCTATACAATATATGCATAAGTTTAAAATATTACATCAAAATTTAAAAGCAAGAAATATATTTCTTAAATCTAATAAAATTAAAATCGGAGATTTTGGTATAAGTAGAATATCAGTTGGAAATATGGATGTAGCAACAAAACTTACTAGAACACCGTATGTTAGATAAAAGTTTGTTTATGTAAACAGTATTTATTATTTATTTTTTAAAGATGCTATTTGTCACCTGAGGTATTGAAAAATGATGAATATGAGTTAAAATCAGATATTTGGTAAGATAATAACGCCTTTTTTTTTATATGAAGATTAGATTGTATTTAGGTCGGTTGGTTGTTTATTATATGAAATGTGTACTTATAAACATGCTTTTGATGGTAAAAGTCTTATGGATATTGTGCATAATGTAGTCGAAGGAAAATCACCTGTGCTTCCAATAATATATTCAAAACAACTTAATGATTTACTACAAAAGTGAGGATTTCAAATTCAAATAGCAAAAGATAATGGCATTTTCTCATAGGTTATATCACTTCGTTCTAATTCTTTTATTATTCAATTATTTTTTATGATGGACAGTATGAAAATATGAAAATATCAGACGGGATTTTGTGCTTTTTAGGTATTACAAGAGAACTTTCCTCAAGTGCTTCCCAAAAATGCTAATCAAAATTATATGAGTTTGTCAAACGGAATGTATTTTTCTCGATTAAGAAATAATAAAGTGCTGAGGTTAAATCAATAAAAAATTATAGCTGAAACATTTTCTAAAAAATTGACACATACTTTCCGCTATATGGTTTCGTCTTCTTAAGGCTTTTTTTTTTCTTCAATTACAGTAGTTAAACCCGAGTTATGTACTGTTTGATAGAGTAGAAGTAGCTCTACAGCATCGCTTATTCCATTTATTTTGTTGCGAATGAACAAAGAAAAAAGATCATGCAACTAGTACAAGTGTATTCATAAGTATGATTTTGTTTTCTTCAAATATTATCTTCTTGTTGAAGATATACTGTTTGGTAATAGACATACTACTAACATATACTGTAAAAGGAGCTGACATAAACTAATATTTTTGTTAAAATGCAAAGTTCAAACGCAAATTTCAAAAATAAATGAGTTCGGATATGATTTATATAGAAGACTTTTCAGACGTAAATGATATTAACGATTGAGACATAGCTCTGTTGATATTTATAATTTCTATAGATAGGGATAAGTTTTCCGCAATCGTTTATTCTATTGCCTTTATGGTGATGTGATACAGTAGAAAAAAAAGTTAGCATTTATACAAAGTAGTGATGATGGAATTTTATTCAAGATAATTTCATATTGTTCTACTGTCTTACATTGTATCTTTCTGAAGAGGAATACATTGTCTTTATAGATTCCGATGGACATGTAGCGGAATGAATATTTGTACAAAATGCATGGCTTTCTGTAGCAAAATATGATTGTTTGGCAATTTTTAGTTCATCCTTAACATTCATTCATCAATAATTCGTTTTATTATAATGAATTATTTCGTTGTAACTGTGAAATTCACAATTGACTTTTGAAAGATATCTGTTGACTTCTACTCGCACAAACTAGACATTTTGAGACTGTACATGATGTTTATTTTTCTTTTAACAACATGAAATGACTTATAAAACTTTTTTCTGACTTGATAATAGTTAAACGGTAACCTATATCTCAAGCAAAAAGAATTTAGATGTTCATGAAATGTGTATTATTGTGCCGCTTTACGTTTTTGTAATCAAAATAAAAGAAAAACTTCTTTTTTTTTAGAATGTTTATCAAAGATCCAAGGAAACGACTTAGTGCTGATGAACTCTTACAAGATCGATTTATCATCAAAGAATGTGAGGTATGTTACAAACAATAATTTAAAATATTTTTTATTTCAAATTAAATAAGAGATGTAAAATAAACATTATACTTGAAATCACATTCAATAATAAACCTATCTCAGAATCAAATAATATTCTTTCGTAAGTTATTAAAAATTTCATTTTCATTTTAATTTTTAAAAATTATTTTAGTGAAAAATCAATAAACAATGATCAAATACAAAAACAAAATTGCTCATTACATAGTCAAAGTCAAATTATTGATGACAACAAAAATGTACAGTCTGAAAATACTTTATCAAATCTACTTCATAATAAAAAAGAAAATGAAGAAGAAGACGAGAAAATTTTAAATACAGACAAAACTCAAAAGGCAGCAAAGCAAAGATTAATTGAAAAAAAGATACAAGAAGCTGATGTTCGCGGACAACTTTTTCGTGAAGCTATTCAATCTCATGCTATTGAAGCCAAACAAAATCAACAAAAATTACATGGTGATATATTTGGAATAGCAAGTTTAAAAATATATATATTTTTTAAGAAATGATCGATATTTTTTTAAATTTAGATAAAATACTCACAAACATTATTGAATGATAAAGAAAAACAGCAAACTCATGGAAAATTAGCACAACCATTTAATAATCATATTCGTAGTAAATATCATTCGTTATTTATCAAAAAAACAGTCTCTTTTTTTTTGCAGATCAAAATCAGTTTTGTAATAGAGCTATACATAGTTCAAGTGTTATTGATATTAACAAACAATTTCCTTATAATAGTATTAGTCGACCAGTGACATTCATACGATCAGTAAATAGACAAATATGTAATCAATTGAATAATGAAGATAATCAACCATATAATGATTACAAATCAACTAATGATCATAGTCTTACACATGAGAAACAATCTGATGAAATAAATATGACACAACAACATTCAACAATGAACCAAACTACTGACCCGGATTACACATTTAATTCTACTCGACAAACAAAAAACATTCTACCATTAAAAGATCTTGGAAAGGCACCAAAACAAGAAGCTTCATTAAATAAACTGATTGATGATAGTAAAATTTATTTTATATAGTATCTATATAATGAAACCATTCTATTTTCAGGCGATAAATCATTCGGTTCATTAGCAAAATTTTTAAAGATTAATATATTACGAACGTATGTGATAATTTTATTTGTATATAAATATTCCGATAGAAAAAATATGTTTTAGACGAGCAAGACACTTATTAGGTGAATCAACATTTGAAAAAGTATATAATTATTTAGTTAAACAACGTACTGCACAAAAAACAGATCCAAACCTAGATGACGCAACAATTACTCAAGGACTTACAGCATTTGTTAAAAAACCTAGTGATTGTTTTCTTGTTGAACAACTTGTATTTCTTGAACTTTATAAGTGAACATGTTCTTATTTGAGTAAATTTACCTTATACAATAACATTTTTGTGTTCTTTTCTTACATAGATTGTATTGATGTTGTAACTTCGACATTGACGTTTATCGAAGTTACTTTTAATAAGGTAAACAGATCATAAAGAATAAATGAATAGTCCTCTGATTACAAGATGATCCATGATAAACTTCCTGATAAATACATTTATATATTCGTTTAATTACAAACAAAATGAAAGTACAATTAGAAAAGTGAGAAGCGCATTTTCCCTAGTTTATTTCAACCAGTGACAGAGCCAGATTTTTAGACTAGATAGGGCTCAGCCCTCCAAGAATTTTCGACCTGCCACAAGTATATGAAATTTATTCATGAATACAGTAGACGTCAAAAGTATTTCCTCACTTTTATTTTGAGTCATATCTTAACACCTGTTTAATATAAAAAAGTCTTGAATAGAAAATACAATAAAAAAGAATCAAAACTTAATACTTAGAAAAAATGATATCAAAATTCGATTTTTGTTATTGGATTCGTTCATGATGGTCAAGCACAAAAAACACAAAATGTTCAGACCACTTTTTATTCTAACAGACTTTGTCGAGGTTTTTCACTGATCATTTTGCTATAAAAACATTTGGAGTTTCATTGATAAATGACGGTGATATAATCAAAATATTAAACATTCTGAAACTCCGAGCATCCAAAATGTTGATAGCATAGTTTGATTTGCGGAATATCTCTGCACAGAGAAACGATAATTTCTCGGTTTTATTTTCAAAAAATGCGCCATGAAGAGCTCTGCAAAAATCGTAAGAAGAAATCCCTATAGATTTGTTCTGATAGTTTCTTTCATATTCGAAGTGAAAAACTCATACATGATAGTTTTACTGTTTCTCGCCGTATTTAACACAATATAAAAGTGTTCAGAAAACTCTTATATTTTGCATGTACCTCGACTAAAGGAATCGATAGTACCTTGATATTTTTTAAAAGATGTACCGTCGAAATTTATATACAAGCTGTAAAAATTGTATAAACAAATGCTTATTACAAAATACAACAGTCTGCCAACGTTTCTCTTATCATTTGACGAATTTTTATGTAATTTTTTTCTAAACACTGAAGTTTGATTTCTCTTATTGAAATTTCTATTTAAAAGTTTTTCATATAAAATAGGTGTTTATATATAGTACTTGACCTCTACTATACAGATATATAATGCAACTAAATTAATGTTGTGCGGTTTTAAAATATGGCTGAAAACAAAAATTGAAGAAATACTTTTAATGACCACCGTATTAATAGTGGTGTAATATAGAGTTAATTCTTTTTTATCCTGACTCTTTTCTAAAGTCATAATTGAAGTTCATAAATAGAAGAAACAATAATATGTTCAATTCTTTATCTCATTGAAATGATAACAACATTTTAATATAAAAAATGTGTTTTTCCAAAATCTTACCAGATAGAGTCGAAAGATCCATAGGTAGGACTCAACCCTCAAGATCTGACCCACTCCCGGCTCCACCACTGTTTGTTAGGTGCTACTTCAACCACTTTGGTTGGCAGTTAGTCGGACAAGCCGTTTACAAAAGTCGATGTATAATAAACAAACATTCGTCTTTTGGAAAGATATGTTTCTCTACTATGATGTTTGAACAGAGATCCACAATAGATATTCAACAGATTTAAGTATCCTTCGACTAGTCCATATAAACCATGTTAAAAAATAACAAAATTTAAGTTTTGCCTCTCTTTTATTGCCTTAGGAATTCTATCTATAATCCATCCGATTCATTTTTCATCACTCGTTCAGTTTGATTCATTTTTAGTTCTACGCATTACCAACATGAGCACAGATCATCAGTCCTCTCCTCATTAGCTTTGTCGATTGAATCGATCATCCTACCCAACAAATATTGATCCATATGAATCCCATTTTGCTATTGGTTTTACAATTATTATCCATGTAAATCGGATCCTTTCAGGCTTCGCTACTTATTGGAACTTAAAATCAGTTTTCAGCAGTGCGAATAAATAGCCAAATATATTAACCTTTTCACAGCAATTCAGTTTTTTGAGGAAAATAGCTGCGACATATCAATTTTCATGCCTGTTCAGGCTCGATAAATGCATTCATTAATATTTTCAATATGTTGGAAATATCAGTATTCGTAACCAGGATTTTTCCAATCTATATATTAATATAATGTTCAGTGTCTCTGTGTGTGTCTGTCTGTGCCGGGATAAAGGACAAATAAGGCTGTAAGGAGGAAGGTCCTCAAGGGCTATACTATGGGAGTACTCGTATGACCTGAAGAGCTATACTATGACGGTACTAGAGATCTGTGGGACAGTCTCGAATCTCGAAAAATCCCGTTTGACACGTCCCATGGGACATTCAGGATTGTCCCGAGAATTTTTTGAGACGGGGCTGTTCAGAAAAAATCGGTGCCTCGAATTTCCCAAGTTCACATATCAAAACACGCCGTAAATTTGAGGCTCCCTATTTCTAACAAATATATTAATATTTAAATAAATAATACAGGGCGACCCGTAAGTATCTTTGCGATAAAAACGGGATATCTTCACTCTATTTCAATCAAATGGTCTGATTTTTTATCGGTGGTAGAGGTTCATTCAAAATTTTTTCATCGGAAAAGCTTCTAGAAAAATCTCAGTTGAGCCAATACTATAGCTTCAACAAGAAAATGTGGCTTTGCACGGGGTCTAACAAAGAAGTCATCTAATTGTTTCAGAATTTTGGATACTAGCCTAGGTTATCACACCTAAATGAACTCAACGATGGACATTTCTTTGCACTTAGGGAAGAATTTGGACTAATTAGGTAGAACGGAATGAAGTTATAATAATTTCTGTTCCCACATCCGATTTGGAACGCCTAATGCACCGAACTCTTCCTGAAAGCCCGTACAAGACCACACTTTCTTGTTGAAGCTATAGTATTGGCTCAACTTAGGTTTACTAATGAAAAAAATTTTGAATGGTCCTCTATCATTGATAAAAAAATCAGACCATTTTACTGAAATAGAGTGAGGGTATTCAGTTTTTTATCGTAAAACTACGTACCAACCATCCTATATAATAGAAAAACTAAGAAAAAATTATTGTCAGGTCCTTTCAAAATTGGTCATTTCCACTTATTCTTATCAAATCTTTCACTGCTACTATAACTTGAACAAATCGTCTCCTTTAATTAGCATATTCTGTGTATCAATTAGTGTGTGCATGCGGACGAGTGTGTTTAAAGTACAGTTATATCCCAAAAGACAACTTCTTTTTTTCTTACATTTCGGTTACAAGAAACTAAATGTTCATTAATGTTTCAATTTTTCACTTAGTAAGGAGCAAATTAATAATTTGATCTAGACTCACAAGCATTCCTTGTTCGATATTGTGCTGCCAACTGTATAAATAAAAAGCTAGCTGGTTCATCTAATAATTATCTATATGAATCCGTGTTATCTATTGATAGTATAGGAAACACGTATTCGTCTTTCACAAAACAATATTTCTATATCCCTATCAGTTAACGAGACAAACGGGATTTTACGGGACAATTCGAAAAGATTCGGGACGGGACAATAAAAAATTTTGTCCCGCAGGTCTCTAGAAGGTACCCATCGAAGCTCAAGAGCTATGCTATAGGGGTACCCATAGAACCTCAGGAGCCATACTATGGGTGGCACCCCTAGGTCCTCAAGGACTATACTATGAGGGTACTCATACGATCTCATGAGCTAAACTATTAGGGTACCTATAGAGGGTATCCACAGGTCCTGAAGTAAATATGGCAATAAGGCGATTAGAAAATAAGAGGAAGGGAATTAGAGGATAAGGCTAGAAGAACTACAAAGGTTATGAGGCCGAAGACGACATGGATTATAAAAATATAGGCGATGTATGAGTATGAAGCCGTGCAGCTTCTATGTACATAATGTTGAGTATATGTGTCTGTGCCAGGTCGAAGATTGTATGTCTGATATCATACGTTAGGGAAAAAACAGCCGTGCAATATGCACGGGTTCGCACTAGTATAATATACTGCGTTCGTTTTTTGTAATTGTCTTTTCTATTGTGGTGTATGGGATTTCTCCAATATAATGCGCTTTGTTGGTTTTTCCAATTGCTTTTTCTTCTCTTGTATATGGGATTTCTCCAATTTGTTCGTATATATATATAGTATACATCATTCTAATCGAGATAGTAATAATAAACTAAGCTGAACTAACGTTTTTCAAAATTTACAGTTTACATGGTACTTGAGGAAATAGATACAGAGGAAAGCGGTAACTTACAGAGTGATGTGAGCAGTTTGAATAATGGTTTTTCCAGAATGCAATTCAAATCTTCAAGATCCGAAGAACAAGTTATGGATGATTATGATAACGCTTATGCGGATTCACAAGTCTGGAACGAAATAGAATTAGAATCGGATGCTGATTTCTCAGATGAGTATGGAATGAAGAAAGAAGTACCGGTGAATTCGGAAAATAATACGATCAATCCTAACGATTGCTTTCAATATTTCATCACTGATGAGATTATTAGTCCAATGGTTCGTGAAACTAGTCGATATGCAGAACAACACATACAAACACAGAAACTTACCAAACGATCAAAAACTCTTCAATGAAAACCAACTATTAATGAAGAAATGTTCAAAACTTCACCAATTATTATTGAAGTGGGGTTAGTACAAATGCCAGAAATAGATAATTACTGGAGCAAAACAAATTTTGTCGTTTTTCAAATAATCAGGAAGGACATGCAGGCTAAAACAGGTGGTTCTAATTGAGACTGCTTTTAGATTTGTTGAGAGCTAGATTTAAGTCAATTTACACTCCTGGTTCGATTATTTCTGTTGACGAAACAATGCTGCCATGGAAAGGAAGACTTTTGTTCAAACAATATACCGGGTGTTTGAAAAGTCACTTACCAAAAAAAAATTTGAATATCTCCCTTACGGCTCGAGCAAACGAACTGATTTTTTTATCAATGATAGAGACATGTTCAAAGTTTATATCCATAAAGACATGTCTAGAGAGGCGCTTTGTTAAGTATCATTATTGATTTGAACAAAAAAATGTTTACTTTTTTACAGATAGGAAGAAAAAACAATATACTTGACAAAAGATCCCTCTAGACATATCTTTATCAATATGATGCTTGAACGTACCTCTATCATTGATAACAAAATCAGCTCGTTTGCTTGAGCCGTAAAGGAGATATTCAATTTGTTTTTCGACAAAATGACTTTTCAAGATTGCCCAAAAATTACACAACGGAGAAAAAATTGATTATCTCCATTACGGTTCGAGCAAACGGGCTGATTCTTTTATCAATAATAGAGGTATGTGGAAGCTTCAGGTTCATAAAGACATGCCTAGAGAAATTCTTCGTTAATTATATTGGTTTTCTTTCTTATCTGTGAAAAAGTAAACATTTTTTTGTTGAAGTCATTTGTGATACTTAACAAAGGTTTTCTCTAACCTTGTCCGTATGGATTTAAAGTGTGAATATGCCCCTATTATGAGTAAAAAAATCAGTTTGCTTGGTTGAGCTGTAGCCGAAATATTCAATTTTTTCTTGGTAAGGTGGCTTTTGGCTCACCCTATTCCTATTTGTGAAAAAATAAAATTTTTTTTGTTCAAACTAATAATGATACTTAGCAAAGCGTCTCTCTAGACATGTCTTTATGGATATAAACTTTGAACATGCCTCTATCATTGATAAAAAATCAGTTCGTTTGCTCGAACCGTAAGGGAGATATTCAGATTTTTTTTTGGTAAGTGACTTTTCAAACACCCGGTATTCATGGGAAAACGCACAAATATGATGTAAAGATATACAACCTACCAGCTACTAATGAATGCACGTAGAATTTTATGGTTTACGTGGGCAAGCAGGATCCAACGTTTGGTGTTGAGTATATCCAAACTGTAGTAATGAATTTAGCAGATGGACTTTTGGGATATAATCGAACTGTAGTAACTGACAACTTCTTTACAGGTATTTCTTTTGCAACAAGTGTATTGCGTCATGATACTTATCTTATTGAGCATTGAGAAGCAATTGCACTGAATTAGCGCATGAAATAGTTCAGAAAAAGCTCAAGCATGGTGAAGTTTATTGATTCCAGAGAAACATTGGTAACCTCCCCCCACTCGCTATAAAAGGCCCCGGGCCTTCTAAAATGAAAAAGCAAATGAAGTTTTTAGGGGGTCTTCTATTTGGGGGGCCCTACTATTTGAAATCTTCAGTTTTTATTCACCAGAAGATTCGCAGATCTAGTAGGAAGTTATGTTTTTCATTTTCTTTTTAATCCTAAAAGTAAAACAACTCCTTTCCGATCGAAAATACGAAATAGTCGGGAGGTGCATTTTTCGAGAAAAATGCATTCTTTTACACAATGAGCGAAACTTTGCATTTTGTTCTATGTTTTTTTATTTTGAAACTATTTTTTTCTAAATCAGTATAATAAACGGAGTTCCGAAAGGTTTGCGAAGTGACCCTAGTTTTTTTCAGGTAAAGTCAGATGACTGAACTTCTTCTACTCGAGTCAAAAAGTTAAAGTTATAAAATCAAACTGAGAAACATTTCATCTGACTTAGACTTTTATGTTGATTGCGAATTCTTATTTAGTTTGTGATTAAGTGTTTTGTGAATTCAAAAATCCTCGAATATCACCTAAAATTGCTATGATTACAGTAAAACGGATTTTTCTCAATGAAAGAAAGGAAAGGAAAAAGAAAAAAGTGCTATGTAACTTTATAAGCGGTCGTATAATGAGTGAAATAAAATAAAATATTTTCTGTCATCGCTCACATAGAAAAAATAAATAGGTTTTCAAATTAATCTTTATGTCGTACACTCGACGACGTTTGATACGCTAATAGCACTGTGGTATACCGTCTTCGATCAATAAAACAATTTGTTTCTACTCAGTTTCTAATACTGAACCAGAAAAAATAGTTTTAAAGTGAAAAAGCTTGTCAGTGTAGCCCCTTTGGGGATAAAATGTGGAAATTCACATATCTTTAACCAGTTGGGCCCAGCTAAATGAACATAAGAACCAATTTGTATATCGTGCCTGTTTGTAATGGAGGAGTGTCTGTAATGGGGATGTGTGTACGAAGGGGAGCCGCAAGATTTCGACTTAAAACTTACACTCACATTTTGTGAAACACGATCTAAAAGAGAGTGCTGAAGTGTTTAAGTGTAGAAATTTGGACCCACCCCCCCCCCGGCCCGCCCCACAGACGTGACAGACATCCTTAGCAACGAAGCGTCACAGACGTGACAGACACATAAGGAACGGCTTATCACAGACGTGACAGACACCCTTAGCAACAGCACATCACAGACGTCAGAGACATCACAGACGTGACAGACACCCTTAGCAACAGCACATCACAGAGCGTGACAGACATCACAGACCGTGACCGACAGGCAAGAGTATCATCTCAAAACGTAACCTACATCTTAATGTATTAATTAATTATTTAATTAGTTTTTAACTAATTAAATAGGTTTAATTGATTAATTGGCTTTTTAATTAATTCGTGTCTGGTTAAGCGGTTAATGTTTCTTTAGATAATTAATTAGTGTTTAATTAATTAAATACCTATTGCAGATCGTGACCAACACCTAAGCTGATTAATTAATTCGCATCTAATTGATTAATTATCCCTTAGAGACAGGATGTTAGGCTCCTCATAGAGAGTGAGAAACGTGGTCTAAAGTCATCACATATTGTAACAGGTAGCTTCAGGATACTATCAGGGTTCATGTATATTTCAAGTCTAGCTAAAATATCAATGGAGTATTTTCTCATTGAAGTTCTATGGTTTATGGTCAGGAATAATGCGGAAGCATACCCAGTTATACATAAAACACCAATTTTTGAGAATTACTAATAATGAGTGCATCGTGTTTCACATTTTTAATCCCGGAGGGATTGCGCTGAAAGCTTTTTCATATGTGAATTCCACGAAATATAGAACAAAGTTGGAAAAGTTGTGCATTTCGTGAAAAGATTCATTCTTCTCGAGAAACGACATCGCTTTAGTATTTCGTATTTTTCAATCGGAAACGAGTTTCTGCTGAGCCTAAAACTTTGATATTCGTGATCAGAAGCTAAAACTATCGAATAATATTAAAAAAAAAGAAAAAAATTTACTCGCAATTCCGCACTTTGTAAAATAAAACAAAATATAAAAGCCTGAGCCTTCTAATAAGTCGATCATTCGCAAAATTCTAGGGAGTCTTCTAATTAGGGAGGCCCTTTTAGTCCGGGAGGGCCTTCTATTACCGCGGGGGGGGGGGGGTTATCAAACTAATCAAGTAGTAAGGTAAAACAGACGTTTTGATGGTATCCACAAAACCATCTTCTTCCACCACTTTGATAGACGCAGAAAAATCTAATAAACCAAATGAACCCATCATAAAGCCGTAAGTTATCATCGATTATAATAAAGGAAAACATGTTGTAGATGCATCTGATCAATTATCAACATACTATGCATATCTCCGATGGTCTAAAAAATGGTATCACAGAGTGGCATTTTAGACGACATTTGGAATATCAATAGTAAATGCTTATTTAATTTATAAAGAAAATTATGACACAAGTCGTATAATGATACTACAGTTTCATGAAAGTCTTGTGCGATCCTTACTTCTCGGTATGGCATTGGTATATCTAAAAACTGCACTGACAGGATGTTCAACAAGCCGAGTCAAGTGCAAAATAGCAGATCATAAGTTCGAAGTCATAGAAGAATCTGACTACGATGTCCGAAGACATTGTGCTGGCTGCTATGCGAAAATTAGATACAAAAATCAAAGGAAGCAAATAATACAATAGCAAAGAAAGTAAAAAAATTCTGTTCAGATTGTGGCAAATTTTATTGTTTTGGTTGCTTAAGTGAGAAACATTATGCTACGAAATAAATAGTTCAAACAATACCGAGACATAGTAAATAATACACTACATCTAAACTTGTGATGGAAAAACAAAGGAAAAGAGTATTTTCTCTTCAGTTTCTTTTGTAAATGAGGTGAGTCCCACTAGTGGAACCCATTGTCGTGAAAGGGCTAAACATTGAAAGCTTTAAACCAAGATATATATTTTCATTCAACCAATCAATACCTACTTGTTACTATTTTGTACGCCACTACCACAGTATGAAGCGGACTCTTTCATCATTTCCACTCGACAAACAAAGAATTGTTGTCACTTATACAACATGCAGTAAATTGCCTTCATCCCGCTGAATCGATACTGACAACCTAATTTGACAACAAAAAAAGTCCTCAAAAACTACATGCACGATCTCAGTCCTATCCTGTACGAAATGTACTATCGATCCTACCTACCTGTTATACTATAATTAAGTTTCACTCTACAATAAATTATTACACAGCTGCCTACTTCATCATCGGAATGAATTTATACATATCACATTACTCTTATTCCAGTTTCACAACTGTTAAATTCTTCAGAAATTTTAAATATGACACTACTGGCTATTATAGTGCCACCACCGCTGACTGTTGCAGTGCCTTTTACAATATGACATTACTGGCTATTGCAATGCCACCACCGCTGATTGTTGCAGTGACTTTTACAATGTGACACTGCTGACTATTACGATGACTTTTACAGCATGACACTACTGGCTGTTGTGATGCCACTAATGAGGGCTAATACGGGTGGTTTCACAGTATGACATAGCTCGCAATTGTAGTGCCAACCACTAGTTGCTATTGTGTTGGATGTGAATATAACAGCATCAGCTGTTGCTGTGACTTCTTGTAGTCGACAAAGTGGTTGATGAACTGTCGTTGGCATCATGTATTGTTTGAGTTTAGAAATGGTAGTATTGTCTGCAGTATTGATACCACCCAGTCAGATAAGCAACGAAAACTAATGTTTAGAAACGCGTTAATACGAAACATTTTCATGACTTGATTTTTTGTTAGATGTTTTAACGCGTTTTTTACGCATTTTTTTTGTAACTTGCATGTCTGGGCACCAAAGCGGGATAAAAATTTATTGAAAGAGTCGATGTATGTTTCATCATTGCGAACAAGATTTTAGCTGATTTTGGTTGGTGAATCTGTTTTTCTGGATGTATCTGTCTGATGTGACCTGGAAATATCGGCGTTTGTGTATAAAAACAATTGTTTTTCATGCAAGGAACGGTAATAGTTCCTATGATTGAGTGAAATACAAGCGAACTTTGGGTGGATTACTTCTATTAGCACATCTGTGTAGCTCTTTGCTTAGCGTAATTGTTTTCTGATGCTAAAATTAAAAAAAATAAGTGTCACAATATGGAGAAAAGTAAAACTTATATTAAGAATATTGAGTTAGAATAATATATCGTTTCTCTGCTAATAGTTAGAAAAATATTGAACTATAATTAAAATTTTTGGTGGTCCCACAGTCGGTGATGCGATTTTATCAGAGTGCGGTAGTGGATTTCGTTTCCAGTTTTAGTTTGTCTCGTTGGATGAATTTCCGAATTTAATAGACAAATATTTCTGTGGAGATAAATTTGATAATAACGAAACATTAGGAGTTTTCCGAAGTTAATGGTAATTTGAGGAACTGCATAGAATTATAACGTGAACTACTGTTTATGTAATCACTGATGGAGACTAAGGGCCAGACAGTTCTATATCAGTTTCTAAGCGCCGATTTCTTTGAACAGTTCTTTTGATGGGAACTGCTACGGAATTTTTTTACCCTCACTAAAAGCCTTCAATAGCAAGTATTAACTAATAAGAATAAATACTTTTTCCTACTAAATAGGTCAATATCGATATCAATAATTAACATTACTGATAAGTTATTATACACAAGATAATATTAGGTATATTTAATTAAAAAAACTTCACATTATTTACTATGGCAAAAAGCAATCGTCTGCATATCGGACATGACAGTAACGTGATACTCAAGTATTTGGATAAATATCTAAGACTAAATGCCAGTATTAGGTACCAAATCTTAATCTAAATTTATTCGTAAACTAAAACCTACAACCATATCCATACTTTATCATCTAAAATTCTTAGACTTGGCACTTGGTGAATCGCTGCTATAAGTAGAAAAAATAATGCTAATGTGATATGCATTTATCTTTTAAATAGGAATTTAATGATACAAAATTATGCGGTGTCTTTTTTATTTGTCTTACTTTATCATTGATATGTTTACCGTGTGTTATCGATTAAAATGCAACCTTGTATTACTTCGTATGCTTGCTTCTCCAAAGCATACTTGCTGTATCATGTGATGTGTATACGATAAATAAGCCTTTTCGTAATATCATGAAAAACAAAAAAATCAGTGAAGCAGAAAATCCATGTATAGAGAATACAATGAAACGTCCGTAGCTTTTTCTCTCAATATAGGTAGCAATTGATGAAGCGCAAAGCTTTTTTTTATTAACTGTCGATGTAAAACATAAAATGCACTGACTCATTTCTATCATTTATTAGAAATTTTTTTAGATTCAAGAGTTCATTGACTAAACCCCCCCCCCCCGCAATAGAAGACCCCGGGTCTTCTATAATGTCCAGGCGTAAAATGTTTCTAGAGAGGTCTTCTATAATGTCCTATTTTTTTTTAATAATTTTTAATTAAAAAGGTTTTCCAGAAAACTTCTTCGATTTTGAGGATTTGAGAAGAGTTTTTTCGACTTTTGAAAGCGTAGAAATAATAATGACCATAGCCTCTTAAGATTTTCGGTGCAAAACTTCGAAAATTATGCGTATTTTGCCGAAAACACACTAATTAAAGTATTAATTTTGCGAATTTAATATTTAACTAATGGGGGTCTTGTAATACGCCTTTTAAACCGTTTGGCCAAAGGGGTCTTCTAGTATAGGGGGGATCTTCTAATATGGGGGTCTTTTATTACGGGGGGAGGGGGGGGGGTTTACTTTCATTTTAAGAAAAGATTGACGACGTGATCGAAGGTTTCTCTATATCGACGTAACATGCTCAAATTCAAAATTGAAGATTAATAATGATTATTCGATAGTTTATGTTGAGAAACTTCTTCGTCTAAAATTTCACAACAAACAAATATTTCCTTGTCGATATATGGAATTATTTTAATATAAGTTTTTGTCAGATTTTTCAGCAATCCGGCATCTATTATTTTGCTTTTTGCTCGGCCATTTAACAATGGATGTTTTTGAGCAATATCTCAATTGAAAGAAATAGAAAGTAAAAACCTGAATCATATAAAATGTTTATCATATCTAAAAAAATGAACTTCATGATAATTATAATTGGAAACCTTTGAAAAGTGTGATTTAGAAAAAATACGTCTCCATGTTTTGCGAGAAATTTTGTGAGCGACGACAGTAATACCATTATTCTTACATTTTTAACATACTTATGTATATACATGTACGAATAAAGTTCTGTACGTAGTCATTAGTAATATATTTTTCAAAATATTTCGATTGTTCTATAACAACGATGTACAAATACTGATTTAGAGATTTTATCTTTTGATGTTGATGTTTGCAAATTGAATAGGGTAATAATATATACAGCACTCATCAGAAGTATCCTTTCTCTCGAATCTCAGCCAATACAAGTGCTGTCGCTCTGAAAATTTGACTTTATACAAGTCTCGATTAAAATAGGTCAGCAGCAAAATTCGAGACTTCATAGCCTGAGTTAAAAGTGAGTTATGATGTATAGGATTCGTTTCCATTGTGAACGTCATAACTCCAGAATAACAAAGCTTTATGAGCTATGGGATACGTCGTCTTGTAGCCC
>JAJEKB010020753.1:99599-111854 GCA_022393335.1 Macrotrachela quadricornifera
TAATTAATGTAGAGATGAATTCCATATTGGCAACAGATGATGAAGTATGAAAATATTTTTATTTAATCAATTGTATAATAGATGTATATAAAATGATTCATCTATATAACTCGTTAAACCATTAAATATTATTTAATATTCTAACATATTCATATTTTATATATTAACATTTATTCAGAAATATTTCTCATCATCATAACTTATCGAATAGCGTGAATTATAATACCTCTATATATAATGTCGAGTATCACGCCTGATCTCTCTTCTATTGGTCAATTTTTTCGATCAATCAGATTTTAACAAGGATTTTTTCTGCTATTATTCGGATGAAGCATAGACAAATTCGGACCATTTCGGGATTATCATGAGACGTCTTTAATATGACCCGAGCAATCCTATGTTCATATGGATGATAGTTGGTCTTCAATATTAGTCCATGGTATTTACAAGATTTCAGCAAGGAATCTTTCTGTTACTATTCGAATGAAATATGGATATATTCGGGCGATAAGTCAATTCTACCTCCTCACGATGTTTTCTGGGTAATACTAACGGGTCTCTGCATACTTCTTTTGAATTGCATAACATACGATAATTATACTTCGCCCACATTCGAAAAACTATGCAATTCGCACGAAGTATAACTAGTGGATTATAAAATAATTAGAATTTTTTTCTTGAATTTCTATTTTAATTCAATTAATAATTATCAATATTTCATATGTATAAAAATAAATACGTTAAGAAAAAAACTAATCACATTTTAATTCACAAAATTAACCTTCATTTTATTAATACTGATTGTGTATAAATTGCATCAATCAAATGATTTATATAATAATTTTTTTCATTAATTTCATGAAAATTAGAAAATATTCATAATTTTTCAATATTATCCAAATGAAAAAGTAGAATAGACTTTAATCTAAATTTTTTCCCTAATTTTCACCATTTTGTCAACTCTTTACTGTAGAAAGTATATTAAATATCAAGTTTTTATATTTCGCTATAGAATTTAATCATAAAAATATAGTATAATGCTCAAATTTACTAAACTATTTTCTATTCTACTAAAAAGAATTATCTAAATACAAGTCATATATCATTTTATCCAATTTTTTATAATTTTTCGAATGGTATACTGTAAATATTGAAAATCATAATGAAATATACTTATATCTATTAATTAATAAATAATCAATTGTTTTATCTAAAGAGTATCGTATAAATTCTTTTTACTTGTTTATAATTCTGAAGTATTTTTTGTCTTTCTTGAAGTTCTTCACATGTTTCTCTAAATGCTTTTCGAATCTAAATTTTAAAAATAAATATAAGAACATTAAAAAAAAATTAATCAAGAATATAATTAACATTTTCTAATTCTTCATTTAATTTCATTTCAAGTTGTTCATTTCGTGTGAGAATATTTTTTGTTGCTTCTAATTCTTCAGTTAAATATTCAATTCGATTTTCTGCCTAAAATATTCAATTAAAAATAAATAAGAAATTTTTTTTTTTAAAATAAACAAACATCATGAAGATTTTCTTTAAGTTTAATACTTTCATTAACTGAATCAAGTATATCCATTTCTTTTTCAACTTTGTGAATATAAGTATGTTTTATCTAACCATCTATTATCAGTTTTTCAAAGATAAAATGAAAATAGAACGAAACGGCGAATGTGTTATCAAACTCAAGACATTATAATGATGATGTTTTTTTTTTGTTCTTCTTCATTTCGATATACTGTTTTTGTTTCTTTCTCATGTTTATGTAAGAAAAATACAAATGATTAAATGTCTTATTTCTATATAAAGTTTTATTTGAAAATATTTTGATTAAATAAAGCATTTGAATAAACTCATTAATATAATCTTGAAAACGATGTTTTTGTTTTCAAAATTTTACGCAAAAAATTTCAAAACATTTTCAAGAAATAAATGATGATATTTACTAACTTTTGTAGTTATTTTTAACATTCGAGATCAAATAGTCACGGTCATAATTCAAGAAGCATGTACAGAATGATTGAAAAGTTCGACTTGAGATCAAAAGGAACCTTATTAAAACAAACGAAAATTGTTGATTGTTCATTTCTTTTTTGGATGCTACCGTGTGATTTACAATGTCAATGACGTACATAGAAAAAAAGAAAAAAAAAGTAAACGATTCCAAATTAGCAATGTTCAGACTGTTGAAGTCTTATTTGAATCATTGTAATTCCAGAATATTAATATTAGTTAATTATTATACTTTGAAGAATTCCGAAAATTTTATCTCATTTTGATTAATTATTGAAACATATCCATTTTAAAAAAAAATGGACAAAATCATTTTTTTTTGCATGAAATTTTTTACATGGAATATTATATAGTGAGTGAAAGAGACAGCAAGATGTTTCACTATGTATAATTGAATGAGATGAATAGAAGAACTTAATCTTTATATCTGAAGAAATTCATTTTGAGTATGTATTTTATGTATAGATTATCAAATGATGTCATTGATACAAGTCTACAGTATTTCTACTCAATTGAATATCATCATGATTATTTCATTTATTCTTGACATTTGAAAAGAATATTTTCATCTTTATTATAAGATAATGCATCAGAAAACATATGTTATCAGATGAAAAAGTCGATTTAGTAAAGTTACAGATATTTAAATATATTGTTTTCAACATGTGATATGCTAGAATTTGATTAGTCTTTTGTATTTCTATTAAGTTTTGTATTCGACTATCCTTTATACTTCGAAGATTACTGAAATATTTTTGATTTTTCAAAATATGTAAGATAAAGATTGCTTAGTCTTGATTAATAAAAAACGAATGTAACTTTTGCTGAATCCAACATAGTTTGAATTATTTTTTTTTCATACGATAACTCTCATCATTCTCTATAAAGCTAAAAGTTTTGATCATTTCTCTATATATTCTATTTCATATAAACAACATCAATTTACACCGGGGAATCGGAATTTTTTTTATCATCCTTTATTTATACAATATGAAAATTACAGACGTTTATGAATAATCTAGAAAAATGAATATTCAAAATCGCAACAATTTTAAAGACTAGAATTTAGCAATATTTCCATGATGCTAAGAAAAATTTTTATTATATAATTATTAATTGTGTTAAAGATGTATCCTACTATAAATCACACCTCTTTGAATCAATTTTGAATAAATACCACTCTCAACATGATATCTTCTGTGCAGAATAACAATGAGATCACATGAATGAGTCATTGATAATTGATAAGTAATGATGATTGATATTCTAGTAGAATTTCATATTTGTGCTTGTTTCACCATAGGTAGATAAGAGAATCAAATAAATTAAGCAAATTCATAAAAGAGTTGAATTTGTATTTATTCATTATATGAACCTATGGTATACTAAGGGCTTCATACAAAAGCAACATTTTCTATTAACAAAGAAGAATACAGGCAATATGAATACGTTGTCTTTTGGACTTACTTTAGTATTATAGCTTAGGGATCTGTAAAATGATGTTTTTCCAGCCCAGTCCCGGTTCTGGTTTTTACAATAGCTAAAATTTTCTATTGTCACATGTATTAAAGCTCACGATCAACTTTTCTTCAGACCACAATCATTCTATATATACGTTGGCTGGCACAGTACTAATTGAGAGTGAAAGAAATATCTGTGATGTGAAGAGCATCTCAGAATTTGTATGACTAGATGTACAATTTTTAGGACTAACGAGGGAGATACCCAAAGTGTTTCCTCGACTTAGAACTCATATGTTGTCCATAAGTAAGACTCTATACCACTAGCTAAACCCTAAAGGAACTTGGGCCCATGAGGAGTTAGCGTCGACTTATCATTATTTCACTGAGATTTTGGCTTCAGATAGAGCAATCATCAAAAATTCGAAAAATGGTATTTAAACTTGAAACTTCATCCATAGAGAGGCATCATAGGTGTAAGAAAGCTCTAAAAATTTCAGCATCGAGATTTTCCGTTTTCAAATCTGATCGATTTTCTCATTTGTTGACGAACAGATAATTGTTTTTCATATGTTAAGTATCTCGATGCTGAAGTATTACTTTAGGCTGAAATTTTTAGAGAATTCCTACACTTATGATGTTTCTCTATAGGCGAAGCTTCAGGTTTAAATACCAACTTCAAAGTTTTTGATGATTGCTCTATCTGAAGCCAAAATCTCAGTAAATGGTGATAAGTCGACTCTAACTGTTCATGGGCCCAAGTTCTTTTAGGGTTTAGCTAGCACTATAGAGTTCTACTTATGGACAACATATGAGCTCTAAGTCGAGGAAACACTTTGGGTACCTCTCTCGTAAGTTCAAAATTTTTTTGCAAAATTAAGCATAACTTATGTTTTTCCTCGTATTACCAACAAGTAGTAAAATTTTTCTTAAATATATATGAGTATAGCAACAAAATTAATCGATTCATGCTAACATAGCAGTAGTAGAATAATGGCAAAACATTGCATAAATAAGAGATGTTAAAAGTGTAAATGACTCTAATCTATGTATATTATGTTTTACATATTCGAAAACCTACTCAAGTTTTTAAAAATATTTGATTCTTGATGGTAAAACCATGATTAGTCTAGAAAATTTTCAGTACCGATCCCGCTAGCAATTGAGACTGGGACCATTTTGCAGATCCCTAATTATACCTCTGATTCAAATATTAACGATTTAAGTCGAAGATAACTTATCAATCTTATTTAAGATAGTGTTTGAATAAATTCATGAATATGTTTGCTCTAATAGTCACATTTACTATCTCTTCGAATGTTGTATTGTCATAAATACATGCAATATTTTCATCAATAGTCAAATCGAATCAGATCAGTTCTTAACTAACAAGACTTAGACAAAAAAGAAATTTAGCAAATGTTGAGTTATCTAATAGTTATATATATATAATTCAGTCTTTCATCTTAATCTAACAAATAGAAGAAATGTACTAATTAATTCTGCGTATTGTATCATAAAAGTGTTCTGAGAATTGACTGAACGTCGATTTTCCATAATCAAATACGACTATATATGTAGAAATAAGTACCGAATAGTTCACAAAGCATTCATATTCATCGAAAATATCAAGACGTTGAACGATTTCAAATGGCACAATGAAAATAAAATAATTTCAATATCTATCTTATATTCATCAGGTTTCATAGCTAAAAGAAATTTGTCAAAAATGTATGAGGTTGGCCGAGATCGACGGACAAATCTGACTTGGTTAAATTCAGTCTCTTCACGAAAATTAATCGACTTAGGGCTAACTAAAAGTTCAAATAACATTAGATAAAAATATAAAATCTTTCTCTCTATTTCTTTTCATATTTCATTAATAAAAAGTTTCAAAGAATTTTCAATATAATATTTGTGATTTACAGTTTTGCTTTTAACTATATTCATGAGTATTTGATGTAAAGAATAAACTAAACAAAGATTCATTCAAAATTTATATTTATGAACAATTATCTTTGACGATTTATCTTATATAGGTCATCGATATCATCAAAATCGCGAAAAAATCGACGATTAATCTCCAAAATTGACGATTGTTTTGTCAGTGTTTTTAACAATATCAAGATTTATCAAAAACATTAAGACTTTGATGCAATTGATAGATGACGCCAGATAGTCTATCTCCGAGCCTCTACTTGTTTATTTTTTTTATGTTTATTCTCTCAGAAAAAGAACAAAATTGACAGATAACAAAAATAATCGATAGAACAAGAGTAAATAACAGAGCCAAAAGTTTAAGTACAAGTAACAGATAGAGCTATACTAATACAATTACATGAAAAAATGAGGGATGTTACGTCATTTCCCATAATATTACCATTGTGAACAGTGAAACGAAAATCACCAATTAATTGCGGTATAATCGACGATTTCTTTTCAAAAGTCTGGATAAATCATCAAAAGTGCCGCAATTCTGACCACATAGACAGTTTGTATCAGATAATTTATGACAAAATTCCCTAGTCAAACTACTCGTCAAGAGAGTACGACTTCCCAGCATGAATACTCAAATTACTCAGACGAGTACTTGCTAAATTTAATGTGTAAAGATAATTGTCGTGTGCTTTGATGAGTATTTCTATGAGTTTTTTCATTAGAGATTTACGCAGAGTGGAAGCCTGAGTACTCACTGTTGTACTCATCCTGACTTTTCTATGTGCATTTACCAAAACATTTATGCATGAACTGTCTCAAAATAGATTAGAGTTATTGTGTACAAAAAATTAATGTAATTAAATATACAAATATCTTAAAATTATTTTCATTATTAAAATGTATGTTTCATAATTATCTATTTGGTTAATTCTATGACTGGTCATTTAATAACAAAAGCGAAACATTTTTTATTAATTCTTTCGTTCTAATATTCGATCAAGCACATGTTTTAGTTTGCAAGTGAACTTAGATTACAGTTTTATATTATAAATTAAATTAAAAAAGCTCATTTTTAGATTTACAACGCTATCAGTCTTTTTTAGACGATCAACGATAATTAATGAATAAGATCGATTGATAAGTTTATATTTTCAAATATCATAAATTTTATTTATATGAAATATTTAGATTTATTCATTTGACAATCTTTATGTAAATATATTATCAACTAAAAATATATATTCTACATATAAATCAACATCGTGCATCTATTTTTATCGAATTTCTTCATCTTTTTTAAAACAACTATTGTTTATTTGTTTGTTTTCTCGTTGTTGCTGATGTATGTAAATTTTTATTTAGTCTTGTACACGAAGTGAACGATTTCTTTTTTTTTCGGTGGAAGGACTCAAAAAGCAACAAATAATATCTATAGCTGTTTAACTATCTATGTAGTTTATTTCTTAAATGTGTGTTGTATAATTGTTTTTTTATCGTGAATTAAAATAAAATATTTCTACCACAATAGTACTATACAAAATGTGCTTATAACTATTGTCACATGAATAAGCGAAGTGCTCAAAAACACGAAGAAATACTCATTCGAAGTACGAAATTTTCTAAGCTGAGTACTACATTGTCGTACTACGATACTCAAATCCAAGCATAAGTACTACGGATGAGTACTCAAAACCCACGAGTACTCGTGACATTTTCTAGTGTGAGTACTTTTCGAGTACTACCCCTTGAGTATCTTCACTAAAGTTATCTAACATAAATTCATATTTTATTATTAGAAACGCTGGAATGCAATTGACATGATCGAACAAAATTTCGCTAAGTTTTTAAACCAAATGAAATTTGATTAGCTCATATAATCTTCATTGTAGTGGAAACTTTTTAAGAAAGAATTCAAAAAATCTTTTATTAAATTGCATCGAATGGATTGAACTTGGTATAAATAATCATGATAACTATCCTGAACATTTCATCAAATAAAATTTAAAATATTTCCTTTTCGTTATATTTTTATTTTATATTGCAAAAAATTTTGGTCAAAATTTTACACAATGTAAAAATCGATACCAAATATACGCTACTGTTAGAAGGATTTATCTCTGAAATAAAACAAAAACAAATCGAGTAATTTCAATTACTAATTGTTTTCCATCGATTGATGCGTTGCCGATTGTCGGTGTTCGATCGAACAAATTGAAGGAACTTTAACCTGCTGATACTGAGATAATATAGATCTATATCTATAAAACCGAATGATGAATGAAATCTAGAAAAAAAAATTAGATTTTCAGACTTAAAAATTTTTTTTTTTGAAAAAATTATAAACGAAGGAAATATCTAATTAATTCATTAATAAATCTGTCAAAATATAATCTAGATTATGAATTCAATTACGTAGAAAAACATGACTGTATAAGAAAAAAAGAATCATTTAAAATAGTCTGAATCTTAGGAAGATTTTAGAAATTTAGTTGAAATATTAATGAAAACGCTTCTACTGAATCGCATACATAGTGCCTAATTATTTCCGAAATACATCAGTAGATGATTTCTGTCGGATCTATGCTATTTGATTCCAGAAAATCCGATCAATGGAATTCCTGTGTTCTTATATAATCTGACAAGTTACAAGACCAATGATTGAACAATTTTATCATGGAATCTAGTGGCAGCATCCGCGAAAGTGGAGGGGGAGGGGTGTAGGGGGGTGTGCACCTCTCCAAAAATTAAAAATTATTTATTATTAGACACCAAAATGGATAATATTTTTTTGAATCTGCAAAGTATCTTACAGGAACATTTTTAAAAACATCTTTCAGAGATGTTGTGAGTGGAAATGGGAGTCAGGGAATGATCTTTTTATTATAATAATCGGCGATTATCATTGAAATGTCGGTCGAAAACATGAAGTTCTATGGCAAGTTGAAGAAATCAGCTGTTTTTTTACTCAAAATTCTGGCATAAACAATGTTTTTTGCTACAACATTTTGAAATATTAGAATTTTTCCCTTCATGAAGAAGTAGCCGCATGAACATGCTCGCCTTGAAAATAACTCTAATCGTCATGTTTTCATGGTATACTTTATTGGATCCTACCTTCTGAACACCTTTATTTAAGTGCAGTCATCGCTAGTGTGGTTGCCTTCGGGGGCGAAATGACTAAGAGTTATAGCAACACTTTTTACTTTCGAGAAAAATAAGAAAAAGAAAAGTCTTTCATAAGTCTGATATGAGAAAAGTTTTCGCTTCGCGAAAAATAACATTTGCGTAACCGCAGTCAATTCATAAAAATTTCTAACTTTAGTCCATTTTTCCTTCAAAACAGTCTAGTCGAGAACAATCGTTGCCAAAGCGGCCGCCTTCGATGGCTGAAGTATTGAGGAAGTTTCTTACGTCATATACTGGTTGTTTTGTTGAGAATTTGCCAGATACAGACGAATTTTCTAAGAAAGTTGCAAAAAGTTTTCGCTCCGCGAAAGATATTGCATTTCAGATTGTACGATAAAGATTAATACTAAGTCTGATGCCAAAAAAAAATTTGCTTTCTTCAATCAGACTACCTCAGAAGTCTTGCCCCCCCCCCCCCCCCAAACCTGGGATCCTCGCGCGGGGCCTGTCTAGTGGCATGTAAAACCAGAAATTTCGATTAACTCTTGACATCACATCGAAATCGAACAGATTCTCAGATCGGCTCTGACCAGTTCTGAATGTATAAATCTAGTCGAAAAGCAATGAATTCGATCTGCAGATACCAAAGGAAAATAGTGGATAGTATCAGAAATCGGCAAAAGTAAACAACCGAATCCGATTAGTTGTGTAGCAACGGATCTAAAATCCGTCCAACTAGATCCGACGTATCCATTTTGACTTGAGCAATATCAATAGTAATCTGAATTAAATGAATGATCGAAATGAGACATCTATTAATTTAAGTATTAGTAAAATATTGTCACGGTTTTTTTTTTTTTGTATAACTTTATTTAAAAAAAATGAATTCTTATGTCATAAAGAAAGCTGTTTTACAACTCTATCACTTATTTTCCTTATCAAATTTTTCTTAATTCAATCCGTAGTTTCAGCTGCTGAATTATTTACAATCACTAAACAATAAATTTTTTTATTATTGATAGTAACTCGTAATTGTCTATTCGTACTATTTAATGTTTAAGATTTTCTTGCATTAGCATAATTGAATAATATCAGAAAATTTATTTATTTATAAATATAAATTAACATTCTTATTCAATCTTAAAATAAGTTAATTAAAATATTGTAAAAAAAAATATTATTTAAGGCTTATTGTTGAAAAAAAGAAATGAAAAACATTGTAATGTGATTGACAAATAAATATGACTGGAACTTAATTAATTTGAATGTGAAATTCTTTTTTTTATCTATTAATATTATTATTTTCTTTTGGTCGATTAAATAAAAGACATTGACTGGAAAGAACACCATCAATCTTAGCAAATTCACTATTTAATAATTCAACATGAGATATTGTTGGATCAAGTCGATTGAGTAAAATCTAAAATTAAAATCATTTTCATTTATTAAGAGAAAAAACAAAATTCAATAGTATTTACTCGAATACTTTCTCCATATCGATGATCAATAGGTAAATGTAAAAGAGTTTCATTTATCCATAAACAATCTGTTGCTGAATCATCACGAAGTGTTATTATTTTATATAATTTATATTCACTATTTGCTTCCATTTGCTAATCATATAAGATAATATATTGAAATTTTTTTTTTGAATTCAATTAAATAACTAATATTCTTACACAAAGAAGATCTTTTGCTATATGTGAACTACCATTTGGCATTGTATCAAAACCAATCATTGAAATGAAATTTTTCAAATGTCCACCTTTTTTTACCTAAATAATTTTAGAAAAAAACAAAAAAAAGAGACAAATACTCGAAGTAAAGTCACAGGATATTCAGGAAATGCAGACGCCACTGCTTTAGCTCCTGCCATATTTGTAGTTTTTGTTAAACCAACAAAAAATTCACGACCTAATTAGAAAATTAAATGAATATAATATAGAAATAATATATTACCAGTAAAAAGAACATCTCCTCCATCAATAGTCGCTAATGGATCTTTAATATCAATTATGCTAAGACCTTCTCGTTTAAGTATTGTTCGAATAATATCAATCTAAACAAAAAGAAAGACGAATTTTTTATTTTTAATCATACACTTTAAAATATATAATAACTTCTTTAAATCTTCCTGATAAACCTGGTCGACATATAAGTGCAATACCATGACAAATAACAGCTGTATCTTCAACAAAAACACTTTCAGGTAATGATTCATCTGCTTGTAATTCAATGACATCTAAACCAAGTTTTCTAAAGAAATACTTTTTTATTTTATTCAAAATAAAAATGTAAAATATAAATAATTTACCTTAAAGTAGCGATATAATCATGATGTTGTTTTCGTGCTTTATCAATATTAATAACTTCTCTAATATCTCTTTGACATAAAGCTGCATCTTTTAAACTTGCTGTAATTCGACAAACACTAGCTAATGAAAAATGAAAATCAAATGGATAATTTAACATTATCTTTAAAAGAAAAAAAAGGAAATCACTAAATATATATAATTCTCTTTCTCGTAGAGAAGAGTTTAGCAAGAATAAATTGTTTGCTTGGTTGCTTGTATGTCCGCACCTCACTGATTGGTCCGAGAATTATGTAAAGGTATAAAAGGGATTGTTTTGAGAAGGGTTGACCGAAGGGTATCGGGGTCGAAGAATCCGAATCTGATGTTAGTTTTTAAAATTTTTTTAAGGATCGTTTTTTAGACAAAGAACCACTTTTTTGAAAAAAAAATTTTTTTTATAAGGATTGACTGAAGGGTAATCAGAGTCGAGCAATCCAAATCTGATGTTACTTTTTTAAAATTTTTTGGGAATCATATTTTTACACAAAGCACCACTTTTTTTACAAAAAAAAATTTTTGTAAGCGATGACCGAACGGTAATCGAGGACGAGAAATTCAAATCTGAAGTCAGTTTTCTAAAATTTTTTTTAAAGCTCAATTTTTTAAATAAACAACAAATTTTTAACAAAACATTTTTCTTTATGAAGTTTGTTCAAAGGCAGTTGATGTTCAGGAACTTGAATCTGAATTCGGTTTTTCTAATTTTATAAATGAATAGCTTGACAGTAGTTTAGAAACACGATTTCTACGAGAAAGAGCTAAGTGAGTCTTCAGACGAGCGTTACTTGTTATATTGAATACAGATAATTAATTAAAATATATAAAAAAAGAAAATTTCTTTTAATTAATTTTTGTTGTATGAGTTGCTTCTTTAATTGTATCAACAGTTTTCGATAACCAACTACTTGATAAATTTTGATTAATGGAACGAGTACTTATTAAAGATATTGTATCGGAATCACTTGTTGTTGTTGATAATGATGTTGAACGACGAAGTTGATTTGTTTATTCTTGATTTTCACATAGTGCTTGAGTTAATGCCAATTTTTTTTCTGCTAATTCGATTTCAATACGATGTAAACGATCAATAATATCTAATGGAATAATTGATGGGAGATCATCTTCATTATTATTATTATTATTATTTAATTTTTCATCTTCAAATGTTGACATACTTTTTGATGAAGGAAAATAAATTAAACATTTACATGATTCACAACAATTTTTCTAAATTAAGAAAAGTAAGAAAAAAAAAACAAGATTCACTTTTCTTTTTTTTTGTTATTTTACATGAATAAATTCCATTTTTTCAATATATTTTTCTTTATGTTCATCTAGTTGATTATTTAATTGTG
>JAJEKB010020753.1:153932-179027 GCA_022393335.1 Macrotrachela quadricornifera
ATGTTTGACTTTAAGTAGCCAGCACTATTTAAACTTTTCCAGCACTATTTAATCAATATCAATAGCTACTTAAAGTTTCCGTAGCTACTTTATCTACTCATATGCTTTCTTACCTTTGACTTTAAGTAGCCAGCACTATTTAATTTTTTCCTGCACTATTTAATCGATATCAATAGCTACTTAAAAGTCTCATAGCTATTTAATCTTTCCTTATATTTCTTGGCGCTGACTTTAAGTAGCCAGCACGACTTAATCGATATGAACAGCTATTTAAAGTTTTGCTAGCTATTTAATATATTCACCAGGAGGTAGGTGGAAAAATGAATCAGTTTAAATAAGTTTAAATAATCATTAATTGTTAGACTGTATTTAATTTATTAATCAAACAAATCTATATCGTTAATGTATTATTCACGTAGATATATTCAAATTACTGATGATGACTATGTTCACTCATTTAGAGGTAACAACTCCAATTGGAGCAGTGGGTGAAAAAAGGGGAAAATTAAATAATTCGATTTAAATAATTTTCACTGATCATGCGTTTTAAAACCATATTTTATTTATGAAACAAAACAATCTATATTACAAATAGATATATTCGCTGGCTATAGATTAGAATTTTGTACAATATGCAAAAATGGAGTTCCGCATTTCTATTACTGACTGTTAAAAACATTCATACCTAGCAGCACTATATTAACATAACTAGTTAAAAACTCATCATTATGAATGCTGACTATTTTAGAAATAATATTTTATTTTTATTCTGAAATTTTATTAAAGGATTCAGTTATTTAAATAATTTAATAGTTATAAAAGTCGTTTAAATAGCTGAACTTATAGTTTTCAATAGCTACTTAAACAAAAAGTTACACGAATATTGTAGACGCGCCTTATTTTAAGTAGCCATATCGAGTTTTAAATAGTTATAATATTTAATTAAAAAGTATCTCTTTTGAGAAGCTACGATTTACTTCGTAGCATGATCTTTCTCATTGAAGCAACCAAAACAACAAAATTTGTCACAATCTGAACAGAATGTTGTTACTTTCTTTGCTATTGCATTGTTTGTTTCCTTTCATTTTGTATCTAATTTCCGCGTAGTAGCCGGCACAATCTATTTGAACATCGCGGTCAGATTCTTCTATCACTTCGAACTTATAATCTGCCAACTTCCACTTGATTCGGCTTGTTGAACGTTCTCTTGGAGCAGATTTTAGATTCTCGAATGGCATACTAAGAAGTAAGGATCACACAAAACTTTCACGAAACTGTAGTATTGTCATACGACTTGTGTCATAATTTTCTTTATAAATTAAAAAAGCATTTACTATTGGCATTCCAAATGTCATCCTGCGATATCATTTTTAAGACCCTCAGAGGCATGTATAGTATATCGATAACTGATCAGATCCATCTATGGCATGTTTTCCTTTATTATAATCGATGATAACTTATGCTTCATGATGGGTTTATTTGCTTTATTATTTTTGTCTGTGTCTACAGAAGTGGCGAAACGCGATGGCTTTGTGGATACCACCAAAACGTCTTTTTGTGTACTCAAAAAGTGAGTACACTCTAGAATCGGTCAGTGTGTCCGGCCGTCAGGCCGTTTACACGATAACTCTTCACAATTCCATTCGATTGAGCTGAAACTTTGTGCACAAAATTGTCTCATCAATATCTCGGTCGAGTTCGAAGATGAGAAGGATCCAACAAGAAATGACTGAGTTATCGAAAAAATTGTCATTATTAACCAGACCATCCCTGAGGGGGGGGGGGTACAGGGTTTTTTCAAAAAAAAATTTTTTTTCTCAGAATTATTTACAACATATATAAATCGACTCAGTTTTTAATGCTGATTTCGAATATGATATTAGTTTTTAATGAAATTGTCGTTTTTTAAGTCAAAGTTGCAGAAACAAGTCCCAAAATGCATGAAATCTGTATCCTGAAGCCAGTGTACCTAAATATGTCTCGGGAAACTAGAGGTTTTGGGGTGTTCTAGATCCATGATTTTGTCACTACTAAAAAGAGTTATCGAATGAAAAAAATTCGAACGCGATAGCCATTTACATTGGCGGATTACTATGAAAATTCTGATGCCTCTGTGTATCATGTATTTATATCATAGATTCATGATGTTATCTATGGCCATAATATCGGTAGATACAAGCCTAAATCCATTCTGAAATAACTCTTCCTACCTAATTTATTCCATAACTTACTCCTTGAGTGTAATGAATTCAAAGATTAAACTGTTTTCTATCCAATTGAGACCTTCTTTAGCTTAAAGGACCAAACTGTTCACGAGACAAAGTTAAAATGCCCAGCATACACTCAAGATATTTAATTTATATTATTAAACTATCTAAAAGATTCATCCTTGAGCGCACTAAGGAACTGCCCCTTAGGCCTTACGGATGCCCTCTTTTTGTCCCATAGGACGCGGCGAGGAGTTAGTTCCGGAAGCTTTATTCATTCTCATAAATGAAAGCTTCTTTGTTCTAGTTGAACTATATTTCTTTTATTTATAAACTCATGTTAATTATGTCAAAGTGTGGTACAAATTGTTGAGGATTATCTTCAAACGGTAGAAGAGCATCATAGTGAGTATCGTTGTAGTAAAGACAAAATGCTAGCTTAATCATATCGGATTTATATCCTATATATTTTAAATGACCACCTGCTGTTCCTTTGTTAAATCTATCGATTAATTCCGGTAGACTAATATTTGATGAAATATAATGTCTATTTTTTGGATCGCTGTTGAACTGAATATACGAATAGATAGGATGAGAGAGAGCCATAGAGAGCGCCTGAATTTGAACTTCTCCACCCCATATTGTATCCATAACAGTTCTCTTCAACTGTTCCTCAAATGAATACTGTAATACTTTACAAAGTGTTTGGAAATAATCGCTATTATTGATCATCGCATTCACTGCTAACAATCTCATCGAATGTGTTAGTTCTTCAGATCCAATATTTAATATCGAAAGAGAACTATATAAACAATTGCCATCTGCAGTCGTACAAGTTCTAGCATAAACAGAATCGAACGCTTGAATAGAATATTCTGTTGTCAATTTTAATCGAACGGATTGGTCTTTATTATTGATAGTTATAAATGGTGATTTTTCAATTAAATCATTGATTATTTGAGCTTGACTTGAAATATGATCAGTGTCTAAAGTATTATCAAAATTAAGTGCAATAAGAAAATGATTAACAATCTTTCTTGAGTTTGAATCAATGATTTCATAGTTTTCAAAAAATGATTGTTCATCGATTTCCATTATAGCAGATTGATCATTGATGTGAAGATCTTTAAGATTAAAAGTCGTATCTATACCAATAGGTTCGTTTTCATCAACTATTTCATAACGATCGAAAGAGAATTCTTCGTCGACTTCCATCAAATCAGACTGATCATAAATTCTACAAGGTGGTTCAAAACCTTTGCGCCCCCTTGGTTCTACCTATAGATCAAATGGTTTCATCAACAGTTTTATACCAAATCGTAGCCCGTAAACTTCTACATCAACCTCTACTATCGAATCAGGTGTTGTCTATTACATAATCAAAAGAGCTTATGCCATATGTACCAGAGTACCATATATCCCCTAATTTAGAATGTATGCAAGAACCATCATTCCATTCACCTATTCGAATATATCATGAAGTTTCTGATTTATTGAGGATATAAACTGCTTTACAGTAAATTTTATAACTTTAGAAATTGGTATGACCTCCTCTGACAGCTGCGAGAGCGTCAAATCTTTTCCTCATGGAGCACAGCAAATCAACAAAAAGATCTGTGTCGTTTTCTAGGTCCTCAAGGACACTCTCAAGGTTAGTTTTGAGAGCGTCATAATTGTATCTATCTTGAGGATCTTCTATTGCCATCAGCTCTTCAACTCTATCTTTGATAATTGCACCGATGTTCTCTGCAGGATTCATGTCAGGACTATTGCCAGGCCAAATCGAATTGCCCCAGAAATGCACTCCTTCATCTTCCAGAAAATGTTGTGTTGCATTAGCTTTCATACAGGGTGCCTTATCGTGAAGAAATATGACTTCATCTGTATCAACAACATTGACTGGGTTATGCAGAAATGGAATCACATGTTTCTCCAGAATAATGTCACGAAAATAGGCGCCATTCCACGATTGACCATCCCCTTTCAGAACCCAAAGAAGTTTCTTTGCAGTGAACATAACGAAAATTCCAATGCATTTTGCGTTCTGAACCATTTCACGGTACCTTTCATCATCGGTGATGTCTTCGACAGATTTTGCCCAAATTCTGTCATTTTGATGGTTTAGTTTTCTTATCACATAGATATAAAATTCATCCGACGGCGCCATATGTAGGAAATCTTCCTCGGTCCAGTCAGCAACGAAATTTGCAAGCCATTTTCGATCCTCAACATGTGTGACTGTTTTCAGTGGCTTTAAAATAACACGGAATGGTTTTAATCCTTGTCGCTGGCGTTCACGACGAACCGTAGAATAACTCACTTTCTGTCCTGTTTTCTCTAAAATTTCTCGTGCCACTTTTCGAGAGCCGCTGCTTCTAACACCACTTGCCGAAGCAACAATGTTTCTGCTTTCTTACGAGAGCACCTGAGGCCGACCACCTCCAAATTGTGTATAGCATTCTTCGACTGTTTTGTTCCAAGTCCGTCGTACCCAGTCTTCACTACGATGAAGCTTTTCAGAAATCCATTCGCGACTGATAAATGTATCCCCTGTTCTTGCAATCATTTCATCGCGTATCTCACGGTATGTAATGCAACGAATTCGATCCACAAATCGTTGTTCTTCTGTGTCAGCAAGAGTGGCCATTTTAATTTCTTCACTTTCGATATCAGGAACTTGTCGAAGTTCAGGTAATAGTTAACTCAGTTCTTGAGGTAACGAAAACAGTTATCTTCACGAGCAAAGAAACGTTTAGAACATGAAAGAAATGAAAAACATTGAAAAAGTGTCCTGGTTATTCTTTTTCTTTTTCTTCATTCCTTCCTTATCTGTACGTGCACATATGCATGTATCGTCCCTGTGTATTTTCCTTCATTGTTAATCATGAGTATATGGCTGCACTCGTTGATGCAGTTGTTTACGGGCTACGATTTGGTATAAAATTGTTGATGAAACCATTTGATCTATAGGTAGAACCAGGGGGGCGTAAAGGTTTTGAACCACCCTGTAGTTGAAATTTTTCTTTGTATCTGTGGTTCTAACATTATTCAGGGCTCAGCTAAAATATTTTGTTAATTTGACAATAGTTAGTTGCAATTTTATAAGTATAAAGAGAAATTACTGCTAAAATACTAGTATTTTCTATAATTTTCATATAGCTCAATATATGCTAGAATTAGGACATTCGATATTTCTTATATATTTCTTCGAGAGAACATCCGATTGTCTTGAAACTTGGAGATGATATATCTGGCACAAAGTCCTTTGTATGTAAAAGATTTCATCAAAAACGGATAACTCTGATGGACGGAACTAAGTATCAGTTAAAAACTCTGTTTTTCATAAAAATTTGAATTTTCGGTCTCGAAACAATTTGAGACATCTTAGTTCACGATATTGGTTTTTTTCAAAACGAAAATGTGTTATCCGGTGAAGGGAAACACAATGAACATGTTTTCATGAAGAAAAAGTTTTTAGAACGTTTAACAGGCAAACGAGACTGCGTAAGAATTACTTTTAGCCTTACCCCCCAGATATAAGGAAAAACCGATTTTTGATTTCTTTGCCAACCTCATTTTGTGCATAAAATCTTAACAAGCCCAAAAGTTATTGTGATATCCTTACCCTTGAGTATTGTCTCTACAAACTGACAAAATTTGAAAGCATGCCATAGGGAGGTACTCTCCCTCCCGCTTAATAAAAGGCTTTGACTTCAAAAAAAAGTATCAGTAAAATATTGTCACGGTTTGTTTCTTTTTGTATAACTTTATTTAAAAAAAATAGATTCTTATGTCATAAAGAAAGCTGTTTTACAACTCTATCACTTATTTTCCTTATCAAATTCTTACTAATTCAAACCGTAGTTTCAGCTGCTGAATTATTCACAATCACTAAACAATGAATTTTTTTATTATTGATAGTAACTCGTAATTGTGTATTCGTACTATTTAATGTTTAAGATTTTCTTGCATTAGCATAATTGAATAATACCAGAAAATTTATTTATTTATAAATATAAATTAACATTCTTATTCAATCTTAAAATAAGTTAATTAAAATATTGTAAAAAAAAATATTATTTAAGGCTTATTGTTGAAAAAAAAAACGAAAAACACTGGAATGTGACTGACAAATAAATATGACTAGAATTTGATTGATTTGAATGTGAAATTCTTTTTTTTTTATCTATCAATATTATTATTTTCCTTTGGTCGATTGAATAAAAGACATCGACTGGAAAGAACACAATCAATTTTAGCAAATTCACTATTTAATAATTCAACATGAGATATTGTCGGACCAAGTCGATTGAGTAAAATCTAAAATTAAAATCATTTTCATTTATTAAGAAAAAAAAAACAAAATTCAATAGTATTTACTCGAATACTTTCTCCATATCGATGATCAATAGGTAAATGTAAAAGAGTTTCATTTATCCATAAACAATTTGTTGCTGAATCATCACGAAGTGTTATTATTTTATATAATTTATATTCACTATTTGCTTCCATTTGCTAATCATATAAGATAATATATTGAAATTTTTTTTTTGAATTCAATTAAATAACTAATATTCTTACACGCAGAAGATCTTTTGCTATATCTGAACTACCAATTGCCATTGTATCTAAACCAATCATTGAAATGAAATTTTTCAAATGTCCACCTTTTCTTACCTAAATATTTTATATCTATATATATAAAGAAGAATGTCTGTCTGTTTGTCTATTTGTCTGTCTGTCTGTTCGCTATGCATTTCGTCCCTGTGAAAGCTACGATCACCAAACTTTCCATGGTGCATCCCCAGGTTCGGAGGAAGGTCTTAGCACGGTCATCCACCGAGGGTGTGAGTTTTGGGTGTGGGTGAAATCTCACCCAGATAGTACTTTCTTAAGTAACGCTACCAAACTTCCCGCGATGCTTTTCTGAGTCCAGCTGAGGGTTGATAGAGTGCTGTTATCATTAATAGGAGTAAAATGAGTGTGTTTGAGTGGGTTTTCAGCCATGTCATGTGGCAATGAGATTTGCATGAATATTTTGAAAAATTTAGCGAATTTGTTATGATTCTAAGATTAATCATTTTGTATCGATGGTTCTTTGGTCTAAATGTGAAAACCAAAGGTTTCTAATAGATTAAAAGAGAAAAAATGTATACAAATGTTTTCTTGATTCACAACCATAATGTATCCATTAGTTTTCTATGACTCGCAGAAGCAACGTATTCGTTGTTTTTTTTTGACTCACAACGATTACGTATCTATATAGTTAAAGAAGAACGTTTGTCTGTTCGCTATGCAGTCAGGTCGTGTGATAGCTAGCGTCACAAAAGTTTTCACACTACTTCCCTAGCTTCTGAAGAAAATCATCTTGAGGTTGAAACCACCAAACGGGGTGCGTGAAAGGAACTGGGTGAAATTTCATCGCGATCAATATAGATCGAGATTCTGATGAGTCTGTTCGGTATATATTTAGTCATTGTGAGAGGTAGCGTCACGGAACTATCCGCATTAGTTCCTTGAGTGTGCTAATGAAAGTCGGCAGAGTGATTGTGGGTGAAAAAAGAAGGCGTGCGTGAAACTTCATCCAAGTAGTAAGAGACTGTGATTTTATTCACTTTCTAATCAAATGACGCAGTTCAATGCAATTTCGAGAGTGATCGTATCCAAAGTGGATGCGAGTGAGGGTGTCAGCTTGAGCCCGATGAGAAGAGTCCCACTGAAGTTGCCTTAAGCACGGTGGGAAATGCTCTGTGAAAAATACCCTATGCGCGGCGGGAAAAGCCCTGTGAAAGATACCCCACGCACTGCGGGAAAAGCTCTGTAGCAGATATCCCAGGTACGATAAAAAAAAGTCCTATGAAAGAGGTATCACGCACGGCGAGAAGAGTTCTATGGCGAATACCTAACGCAGAGCAGGAACAATTCTGCTAAAGATGCATGACGCATACCAGTAAAAGTCCTGCCATAGAGGTTTCAGGGGTGACGGGAAAATTTCTGTCACAGATGGCTCAGCCAGCGGGGAACAGTCCTATAGAAGACGTGTTATGTACAACAGAAAAACTCGGAAGGTAGATGCAAAACTCTAACCATATTCTATTTTCATCGGGTATCTCCGCTAGTCAAATATAAATATTTTAAAAAAAAAACAAAAAAAAGAGACAAATACTCGAAGTAAAGTCACAGGATATTCAGGAAATGCAGACGCCACTGCTTTAGCTCCTGCCATATTTGTAGTTTTTGTTAAACCAACAAAAAATTCACGACCTAATTAGAAAATTAAATGAATATAATATAGAAATAATATATTACCAGTAAAAAGAACATCTCCTCCATCAATAGTCGCTAATGGATCTTTAATATCAATTATGCTAAGACCTTCTCGTTTAAGTATTGTTCGAATAATATCAATCTAAACAAAAAGAAAGACGAATTTTTTATTTTTAATCATACACTTTAAAATATATAATAACTTCTTTAAATCTTCCTGATAAACCTGGTCGACATATAAGTGCAATACCATGACAAATAACAGCTGTATCTTCAACAAAAACACTTTCAGGTAATGATTCATCTGCTTGTAATTCAATGACATCTAAACCAAGTTTTCTAAAGAAATACTTTTTTATTTTATTCAAAATAAAAGTTTAAAATATAAATAATTTACCTTAAAGTAGCGATATAATCATGATGTTGTTTTCGTGCTTTATCAATATTAATAACTTCTCTAATATCTCTTTGACATAAAGCTGCATCTTTTAAACTTGCTGCAACTCGACAAACAATAGCTGATGTAAAATGAAAATCAAATGGATAATTTAACATTATCTTTAAAAGAAAAAAAAAAGGAAATCATTAAATATATATAATTATATTGAATACAGATAATTAATTAAAATATATAAAAAAAGAAGAAAAAGAAAAAAGAAAATTTCATTTAATTAATTTTTGTTCTATTTGTTGTATGAGTTGCTTCTTTTATTGTATTAACAGTTTTCGATAACCAACTACTTGATAAATTTTGATTAATGGAACGAATACTTGATAAAGATATTGTATCGGAATCACTTGTTGTTGTTGATAATGAAGTTGAACGACGAAGTTGATTTGTTAATTCTTGATTTTCACATAATGCTTGAGTTAATGCCAATTTTTTTTCTGCTAATTCGATTTCAATACGATGTAAACGATCAATAATATCTGATGGAATAATTGATGGGAGATCATCTTCATTATTATTATTATTATTATTTAATTTTTCATCTTCAAATGTTGACATACTTTTTGATGAAGGAAAATAAATTAAACATTTACATGATTCACAACAATTTTTCTAAATTAAGAAAAGTAAGAAAAAAAAACAAGATTCACTTTTCTTTTTTTTTGTTATTTTACATGAATAAATTCCATTTTTTCAATATATTTTTCTTTATGTTCATCTAGTTGATTATTTAATTGTGAACAAACCTAAAATTAGAATTTAATAAAGAAAATATCTTATTATTTTTCAATTATTTATACAAGATTATTATAAGATATTTTAACAATTATTTAAATATTTAGTATTATTTGAATCGTTTAGATAATTCTGAAATTTCAACGATTTTATACAGTACACGAAATTTGTTCAAATAGAATATAAGAAAATTTAATAAATTTGACTATTATACTGTATTGTTTGATTCCTAAAATTGATCGCTATAAGAAAAGTGGATTTTATAAAGTAAATTTTATATTTTTTAATGAGATTTGATTGTCGTCTGTAATAAAAATGTATTATATTATCTGAACAATATGTGTCGTATAAAAGACAACTAATTCGATCTTATTCAAAAACATAATTTTACCTCTCAGAAATCCATTGAATATCATATTGTACAGGTCTATTATAAACTTAAATTATACACAAATAAAAGTACAGTATATTGGTCAAATATATTAAACTATTTTCTTCAATTTTCAATACTCTTTTCGATGATATGGCTTAAAGTAAAAAAAATAAATGAAGATTTCTGTGTCAGTAATAGGATTTGTAGCGATCATCATTCGTACCCGCACTGAGTGTTATAGACTTGATACGCAGTAGTACACACACTAATACGCACGGGCTGATTTGGGACATATCATAGATATCTTCCTGTATAAATAGATCATGAATAATCTGAAATAGAAAACTCATGATACTCATAAAAAGCTAGAAAAGATAGAGTCACTACGAGATTTGCTATGAATTAACAGAGATTGCTCATAATCATTATTATCCATCCTTGCAAAAGTTTAGAAAAACCTCTGTAAATACTCAAAATAGAATCGCAATCATAAACTATTAGTTAATATTTAGAGGAAACAACTTTTCTGTTTCCATAATATTTTATTAATTTCTTATATTATTTCACTTTTCAGATTTGAAAAGGATATCTATTATCTCTCGATAGTGAATAATGAATAGTACGACATAACAATGAACTTGTAATCAAACACGAAAACTTAAAAACATTTATTATTTGCTTTCGAGATATTTTCAGTTCGTCCTACTATTTTGTAAGTATATATGATGTCTCATGTGAGAATTTTGATTTTTTCTTCATTGTGTACTTATTTACTTCTTGCTAAAATGAGATCGGTTCTATAATTCATGCTGTATTGCTTCAAAAACTTTGTTCATTTTTTATAATTATTAACATTCAAAAATGCGCATACCTAATAATTATCCAAAATTAACAAATCTCCCATTTATATTGCATTCATTAAATATAGCTCATTTCAGTTCTATATCAAATTGTATAAATCTTAATAACAAAATGTCATGAAAATTTTTTTTAATATATAACTTTGTAAATAAATGCTTATTAAAATCGAATATGGTATGAAAAATGAATATTTATTTACTTGTTTATATTCATGAAGCATTTTTTGTGTTTGTTGAAGTTCATCACATGTATCTCTAAATGCTTCTCGAATCTAAATTTAAAAAGAAAAAAAAAAAATTTCACGAAAAAAAAAAGTTTATTTCTTTTTAACATTTTCTAATTCTTCATTTAATCTAATTGCAAGTTCTTCATTTTGTCTAACAACAAGTTTTGTTGCTTCTAAATCTTGTGTTAAATGTTCAATTTGATCTTCTGCCTAAAATATTCGATTAAATTTGTAAAAAAAAAATATTTTATTTAAAATAAACAAACTTGATGAAGATTTCCTTTAAGTTTGATACGATCATTAACTAATTCAAGTGCAAGCATTTCATTTTCAAATTCTGAACGCATACATGTTTCAGTCAAACGTTTGTTATCAGCCTTTAACAGAATATTATTAAAAAAAAAAAAAGAAAAGTGATTATTTTATTAACCTCTAGACGTTGTAATGGTGTTTCTTTTTGTTCTTCTTCATTTCGATGCATAAAGTATTCTTTTTCATATCGTTTTAATTTTTTTTGATTTATCTATAAATTCAAAATTCTTCTTTTTCAATTTAAAATTTTGTTTTAAAATACTTTTATTGAACAAGCTGTTTGAATAAGTTCATCTGTATGATCTTCACAAAGATATTTTTTTGGTAAATTTACACGAAAATATCTCATAACACCTTCAAAATCAAGTGATAATAAATCCTTTTGATTGCACTAAAATAATCGTATAAAATCATAAAAAAATATATTTCAGTCTTTTTTTTCGAGATCTCCTCATATTCATATCACATAGTTAGCTAATTAAATATCATCATAATTTCAATTTTTTTGATAAAATTTAAACAGAATAGATTAGAGACTTGTCATTATTATCATTACATAGAGTTTTAACTATTGTATAAATTCATTAATAAAAGATAGTTCATCGGAGATCCTATTAACCCTAACAATAATTTATTTACAAATGTTACAATACAAAGAAAACGATCGAAATAAAATTTTTATAGAATGTAATTCTTCATGTTCAATTATAGAAGATGCTCAAAATTCATTTTTCATCATTTTATTTGACGATTTATATTATAGTCCAACTTGTATACAACGATAAAAATAATAAATCTTTATTTTATTTCCTTCTGAATATTTTCTCAAAAATGATTTCAATCATTATAATTTTCGTTTACTGAATCTAAGCGGTAGAATTTGTAGAATTATACAATAATGATAAGATTTATCTCTGAGTAAAACATCAGATCTAAATTGTATAGTTCCACATTGTCATTAGTATATATTCGAAGATTGAAAATCTTGTAAAATAATCATATCTCTTGATCAAAAGCTTTATAACTGATATTTTGCCCATAAATAGGACCTGATAAAATTATAAAAAGCTCAAAAGACTAAGGATCTATAGGTCTCTCTTTCTGAATTACGCGCATTTTAATAAATTTTTCGTTTAGAATAAGAGATTTATGGAAAAACTACATTACACAGTTTTGATCTGAAATTTTGCTCACATGTAGATCTTACAACCTCTATCGTAGTTTAAAAGCTTCAGCTTTCAATAAAATTCTCGTATGTTATATACATACATATCAAGAAAAATCGACCTTTCTTGAGTATTCAATATTTCATGAAAGAAACATTTATTTTGGCTGAAATTTTTCGACTCTAATACAGATTATAAGTTCTACATATGGGCAAAATTTTATAATGTGATTTTTCTATGAATCTCTTGTTATAGACGAAAATTTACTGAAATGCTCGTAATCTGCAAAAGAGAGATCTATAGGTAGATATGGATATGATGGTCTCGATTCCGACAGGACCAAATTTTGTTAACTTTCATCTAGGAAATGTAGTAGTAAGTACAAGACCAGGATCAAAAAAGGCGGTATGACTCATATCTACCTATGAGTCCTTATTCTTTTAGGCTTTTTCTGGTTTTATCAAGTTCTATTTACGGGCAAAATATCGAATACAAAGCTCTTAATCACTTCGGATACTTCCCTCGTTAATCTAGTCTCAAAAAATTCTCTTTAGATGTAAAATATCAGCTCAATCGATTATTGGCATTCGAAGTCCTTTCCACATCAGTTATAATGATTAAATACCTTTAATAATGCTAATGCCACAGCAAAAATAGCATTAAAGCCCTATAAAATAAGAAAGAAAAAAAAATATTTTTTTGTTGTTTTATAAAATAAAAAATTCGAAACAAACTTCATATAGAAAAAGATCAATAATTCTAAAAACTAAATAAAGTGGAAATTTTGCTGTAAATAAAGTTAAAAACCATTGTGAAGCAAACATATGACATTCTATTTTAAGATCATAAAAATGTGCATAAATATCTGATAAATTCTCTTCTATTAAACAATTTAATTGATAAAATTTCATTTTAAGATTTTCAAAATTTGCTTTATACATTTCACGTAATAAATATTTTTCATCTTCCATTAATTTACATAATAACATAAATGCTTGTTCTTCAGGCATCTATTAAATACAAACTATATAAATAAATTTTCAAATATATTTTTATTTTTATTTTTGTTACATGAATAAGTAATGTTGCAATAACAAATGATAAACCTTGACAATATCCAACTTCTTCATCTTTTACTGAATAAGCCTTTTCAAAAAAAATAACTTAATAAAATATATTATTTTTAATCTAAACATACTCGACTTAATTTATATAAAGCTTCTTGACCAATCCCACCTTGTTCTTTAAAATATTCATGAGCTGGAAATGTTCTATTAAGATCATTAATAATAATTCTTTCACATGATGATTCTTTTGTTAATAATAAATGATATGTATCAATCATTTCATTTTCATTTTGATTTATTCCAGCTAATAATTGCCAAATTTCTCCACGTAATGCTTCTGGAATACCTTTTTCAACAAGAATTTGTAAACCTTTTGGACGTTGAAAATAATTTTTTTTCCATTTGATTAATATATCATTCCAATTACTAAGAATTTCTTCATCACATTCTTTACTTACATGACCAAAACCACTTACTATTGTTTCATCATTATCATCATTACCTATTTTATCTAATGAAAAAAAATATTTATTTATTTCTATTTAAAAAAAAAAAGAAAAGAAAATTTTTACCAGATGATAATTGACGAAATTTTGTTCGTCTTTCTGATTGAGTTTTACTTTCTAAATGAATAACTTCATATATTTCATTTTGATATGAAGTGTTTGATGACATCTTTAGAAAATGAAACATTTTATTTATCATTTAAAGTATATCTTTTATTTACCTGTTTAATAATCATATCAAATTCTTCACTAAATGGTGTTAGTTTTTTAAATGATGACCATATTATATCACTTATATCTTGAGAACTTGTATTTAATTCAATAACACGAGCTTTAGCTTCAATTAAAAATCGAACTGGTTCAGATATACCACTTATTACAATATCTAATGCAACTGTTAGAAATACACGAGCACCTTTAAAAATAAATTACAATTATTATGTTGACAAAATCAAAAACAAAAATGTAAAAAACAACTTTATTCGTATAAAAGTTTTCAAATTTTTTTATTAAACTACTATCTTTTGTCTTATTCTAATGAATTAACAGCAAAGAGCACTACTTCATGTTATTTTAAAGATAATATAGAGTCTATACAGCAGAGTTCTATATTATAGATTTTGATTAAGAAACTGATTTGTTTGATTCGATCAGTTTTTTTCAAAAAAACTGATGTCATTATATATCTCATGTTATTTCTTCTGAACTATATGACTAACGAGGGAACCTCCCCAATTGTCAAATCGCTTTTTGATCATGCATATGTTCAAACGATAGATCTCAGCGAGTTAATAAAAACCTACAGAGGGTTCGATTTCCTGGGCCTTTATTCCAGAGATATCGAAGTTCTACTATATTTTTTAACAAAACACCGTGGTTTTCCTCAGGGTTCACCGAAAACTCGACTTTCGAATTTCGGCTTGAAACTTTGTAGAAACAAAGATCTCTATGAGCTTAGTTTATTCTAAAAGTTTCAATTTTTTTGGTTGCTCCTATCTTATAATATGAACATCCAACTTTTTGAACTATGAGTATGGCACAAAATGAACACGTTTAATGTTCATATTATAAGATAGGAGCAACCTAAAAATTTGAAACTTTTAGAATAAACTAAGCTCATAGAGATCTTTGTTTCTAAAAAGTTTCAAGTAGAAATTCGAAAGTCAAGTTTTCGGTAAACCCTGAGGGGAACCACGATGTTTTGTTAAAAAATATAGTAGAACTTGGATACCACTAGAATGAAGGCCCAGGAAATCGAACCCTTTGAAAGTTTTTATTAACTCGCTGAGATCCATCGTTTGAACATATGCACGGTCAAAAAGCGATTTGACAGTTAGGGGGATTCCCTTGTAAGTCACATAAATATTGTGAAATGAAGTTATCGAAAACTTAGGATTGAGAAAAATTTAGGCATCGGATAGATCAGCTCATGTTAAAAAGAATTGTTCACTGTGCTGACTTTAACAAAAAAGGACTAGTCTTCATATCGATTTTCATCAGAAAAAAAAGAGAGATTCTCGATTAAAGATCTGATCAATCAACCCGGGAACTGTCGTACATACAGTTCACGTTGAATTACCAAAACTTTATAGTATATAATGTACCCATTTTAGCAACAGATACATCATATAAGAAGTGAGCTAAAATAAATTGTATTGAATATTGATACGTTTTTCTCTGAGCTTCTATTAGTTAAGAAATTCTGTTTATATGTCATAAGATAAAGAAGTTCAGGCTTTACAATATTACGTGAGTTGTGAATGGAAGTATGAGATTCAATAACATGAAATAAATCATAGAATATTTGTATACCTTTAGGTGTTTCTTCATTAAGATATGTTAAATCTTTAAAAGTTCGTGCTAATGGATTCCAATATGCTTTAATAATATAATATCGATTATCTTCTGATTTTCCCATTGTTTCCTAGGTTTTTTTTTAAAAATTAAATAAAAAAAAATTCGTTTTTTTTTCTTTCTTTTATTAAAAAACAAACCAAATCAAGTAGTTGCATATCACTTGCACGAACATTACGTCCTTGAGCAAGAAGTAAACCAAAACATCTTTCAATATTTAATGGATAACCTCGAATTTGTTGAAGTGTAACACTAAGATTTTTACAAATATTTTTTCGTAAATTAAATACATTTTTTTCTTGTCTAAAATAAAAATGAAAAAATTTCTTTTTTTTTTTTTAAATTTCAATTAAAAATAAAACCTTGATACTGAAGTAAAAATAACATTTCCTTTATTATCAATATTTTCTTCTTTAATATCAAAATAACAACGAAATTTAATTAATCCATCAAATATTTGTTGATTATTTAATAATTGATTTGAATTCGATAATGTTTGTTGTTGTAATTGTCCTACAGTTGCTTGAATTGCTTGACTAATTAATGATGTTGTACGACGTGATATTGATGATTGATTATTTATTGATACACTTGTTCGACCAAATGCATTTGCAAAACTTAATAAAATTCGATAAATCTATTAAGAATTAAATATTTTTAGTTTTTCAAAGATAAAATAATGAAAATTTATACAGCATCTTGATTTTCACAACGAAATATATGACTTTGATAAAGTACTTCATTTTGAGATTTTCCAATAGAATTTTTATCATTAATTAATGTTGATGAACGTGATGTTGTAAATGCCCAACAACATGATAAATGATTATTTGATGGACCACGAGCACAAAATAATATTTGACGTACACGATATGAGATTATTTCAATTTCACTTTGAGGATCAAGAAGTCTAAATATATTAAATATTTATTGATTCGATGTTTTTTTTGATTATTTTTTAGCTCGATTTAAAATTAAATATAAATATTACCATTTGATTCACGATAGGCAAATTTCTGTGCTATTAATTTAGTGATATTTTAGAAAATTTTTCTATAAATTTCTGATAAAAATTGATTAGCTTAATCATTTCATAGTCAATATTATTTAATTGAATTTTACTTTTTTCGTATTTCTCTATTAAATGATAAAAATTGCAAGTCTACAGCTATTCTCATTCTCGAGATACATTATATTTTGATGTTGACAATAAATGCTAAGTTACTTAAATCAGTATTCATAAATATTCTAATTTGAACAATATAAACAAACATTTTATGAAACTAACGTTCCTGTTTTAGTAGTCATATAGACGAATCATAAGTTAGTATTCGAAACAATGGTAAATTATTTTTGCTGAGAAAGTGTTTTCAGAATTAATAAATGATCACTCTTCTCCTCAAATAAATATCTAGCTGAAATGTTTATTTTCATTAACTTTCAAAAATCTAGTTCATATTAAAATCCTGAAGAACAACAAAAAAGATCATCTCGTTATTGCCTCATCGAAAAAGTTTTTTGAAAAGCGGTTTTTTTCTTTGCAAATTTTTTCAAACATTTACATCAAACAAGTACAGTCATATATCGAATGGTTTAAAGCGTTTCTATTTTGACGAAAAAAATTTGCATTATTATTGGCTGATGTAATCACAAAATTTTTAAATACATGTAAATTTCTAGTGGTGCAAAATGATTAATTAGGATGGCCGGATGGATATCACCATTCAATTAAACATTAGGATAATTACAAAAAGTCAAATTGATTAGTTTCCATTCCGATTATTGTGTAGTTTTTCTCTAATGCATCAGATTATCTAATTAATTGATGACTTGTAAGAACAAAATAAAAAATTTGTTATTATATCAATAAATTTTGGTGCATGCCTAATCGTAAAAAATCATACTCTGAGAAATATGACTGTTTACATGGTTTAACATGATGATCGTATATCTTCGTGCTCTATACACTTTCTTACTGTCGTCACATACGAAAGCCATATACAATCCTTGAGAGTGAGAATATGAATCAATGAAATTTCTACTTCTATCGACTTTTATTGTCGAGTTTTTTTATCTTTTAAGTAAAACCAAGGAGATTACTGGTATCGATCTTGGTTCTAGCTTAGTGAAAACTTTCAAAATTTATCTGTATCAAACTTCAGACAATTCTTAAAAACACTGGTATTTTAACGGGTTCAGTGAAGGAATCTAATTTTTTTTATCAGTTTCCTAAATTTTATTGTGATTAATACAAATTATACAATAAGTCGCTTGAAGCCATAAAATATTTAGTTATAATCGCTATTTTTACCTAGATAAATTTTGTTTTTCACGTAGTTCTAATTTTAGTTTTAGTGCTAAAGAATAAATCTAAAACTGATTCTACCCATTTTTAGTTACAATCATTAATTCATTTCCATGATATCAAACAAAATATAATATATATATGTATAGACTATTTCATAATATAAAAGCCTACTAATAATCCTTCATTTTCTTAGATTAACTGTGTGATTACAAAGAAGAAGAGCATCGTCCTTTAGCGGAATAAAGTAGTAAGACAGAGCTATATTGCGATTCGCGATCTCTGTTTCTTATTGTTACTCATTGTAATTTTCAATGTTTAAATTAAAAGAATCTAGGAAATTTGTCTTCTATAATCAATATAATTGACTTACCGAACTACACCATCAGCGTTATCTGGAACACATAATGTAACTTCAATAGCCATTGTACTTTGTTCATATAAAATGCCCATATTTCTTAAAAATCAAAACGATAAAGACATAGTTTTTTAAAAATATTTTTACTTATGAAGTTCTTCCTCAGATCGAGGTGCATTAACACTAGCAGATCCTAAGTATGTTACACCATGAAAAAGTACACTTTTGGTTAAATCAGGTTGTAATTCTTTTTAAATAAATATTACTATTAATGCAAGAAAAAAATGAATAAAAAATCTTTCTACTTTGTTCAGCTAATATTTGAGAAAGATTTTCATCAGAATTTGTCTCTAGAATAAGATCATTATCATCAGAAGACTAAAAATAAATAAATATTAAAGAAAATAGATTTAAATAATTCTACTTCATTTAATATTTCTGCCATATTCTGTTTTAAATCACTAATATCACTATCTAAATTTAAAACAAAAATAAACAATTAAAAAGACGAACTTTTACTCATGTTAGAATGGAAACATTTAGTAGAAAAGAGAAAAATTTACTTACTAGATAAAAGACAGAAAAATTTTCTCCTAGATTTATACTGGAATAAAAAATTATAAATCAAACGCAAGAAATAACTGAAGCATACCAGTAGTAATTTTTAATTGAGGTTGTTCGTTAACTAACAAGAATAAAGTCTGTTGAATTGGAGCTATTTATACTTGTTGAGTCATCCATACGTGTTCATGTGAAAAATTTTATCTGTAATATAGAAAAAAAGAAGAATATGAACAATCAAAATCAATTGGTTAATTTAATAAATAGAATTTCCTTTTTAGTATTCTCCTGTGTTTCGATTACTTTATTATTAATTGACAATTTGATAATAACATCTAAAAGAAAATATAAATATTAGATATAATAATTATTCGATGTTTTTTTATTATCGTAAGATAAGGATGACATGTGTATATATATATATATCTCATTTATTAAACTATCAATATTGCTTTCTTTATTTTATATCATATTAAATTAAAAGATTAGATCTACACAGCATATATTGTAGATAATATTGAAAAAACGAACTGTTTCAAAGAAAAAAATTTTTATTTTCAGAAATGATACAACATATCTCAAGGGAAAGAATGTGTAAGCCTCGATAATTCTCATCATTATCGAAGAAAATAATAGAACAAGAGGAATATTACCACTAACTTGATGAATGAGTATTCCTTAGCTCAGTTTCATTGATCGTTCATACATTTTTTTTCCTTTACTAAATCATTCATTCATCTATTTCTTTGCCTAATCAAAAAAAAATACTGAAATTTTATCTTTATTTTTTATTTTTATTTTATTAAAATAAAATAAACAAAAAGTGTATGACAGTGAAAAGAGAATTTGAATAAAAATAGTTTTATATATAGATGTCACTCTTTTACAACTATTCTGATGACGGTATACTTCCTATACGATGTTTAAGCCTTTAAGTACAGGTGATGTAGACATGAGTCGTAAAACTTTTCGAATAAATAAAAATTGATAAATTTATATTTGACACTAGCTTATATGAGAGTGTATATTCGGTGTCTTTTTTCATAATTTGAATTATGAATTCTTTTATCATCATACGTTTTATATAAGTTCAACACTGAACGAATGGGTTCCAGACACTTGTTTGCTAGTGCAGTTGCTCTTGGATGAGATGACTATTCAATCATAAATGAAACAATTCAAATAAAAATTAATGGAACTAATTAATCTGTATATAGATCATATTGACGATATTTTTGTTACAAGGATTAATCATATTCTATCATCATAATTCTATAAAAGCAGTGCTAATCGTAGAGCGATGCATTAAGAAAACAATTACAGACTTCGCAGCGTGTTTACTTTCCTGATTTTGTCCTGATATTTTACGATATATTCCTATAGGGAGTAAGTTTGCATAATTATGACATTTCCTATTATTTTAATTCCTCTATCTTCAAGATTTATACAAGATATTGATACAGTATGTTCAGAGAAACGAAAGATAATGTTCAAAATATATTTATTTCAATTATTCATTTTTTCTGTTTTTTTCTTAATCGGTTCAAATTTTCATTATTTTCAACTAATTTAGTTTTTAAAGCAGCTTGTTTACTATTAACAGCTGTCACTAGTGCTTCGGCTGTGGCGATATCATCATATTTTTTATCCTTTATAGCTGGAGCAAGTTTTGTGGTTCCTTTTTCCAACATATTAGTTGTTTTAGTCAATTCTTCTTGTAAATTCTTTTGTTCGTTTATTAACTGAGTTTCTTTTTCTTCTAATCGTTCATGTTCAGCATCGAGACTTCGCTTTCCATTGACAACATCTATATTTTTAATTAATTTCGATGGTTGTTCATTATCTTTTGTATAACGTCCATAAGCTTCCTTCATATTTGAAAGTAAAGTAGATGTTGTTGGATCCTAAACATAGGAATCACAACATCACGAATACATCAGGACTATACTCACTGCATGAACTTTACGACCACCGAAATATTTAACACCAGCTATTGTAGCTCATAAACCATTAATAGATACTTCACTTAATAATGAGCGATCATCGGATACAAGATGATTGATTTCGGAGAAACCTTTTTTAACATCACTATTTCCATGAAATAAAGATAATAAGCATTTCACAAGTTTAGTTCATACTACATATAGTGGTGTGCCAATAGATATAGTAGTAGAAAATATTAGATACCAATATTTATCAATAGATAAATATTCAATGATATTGTCGGAAGAAACTTGACTTTTTCTAAACTATACTTCTGGTATATCAGCCAACTGATAAACACGCTATTCGGCACCAACTAGATCCACCTATTCATTAGTTAATAAATGTGAAACATGTCGTGCAAGGTACATGATATTTGTTCGAGAAGATTCTTCTTTTTGAGCTAGAGGTTGAAGACATTGAAGATATCGTAAAAAATCATTCTTAAATGGTAATGATTTAATTAATTCCTTCTAACATATTATAATACTATCATCTAATTAGTTTGAAATCATTACTTACTGTTATAGTACAATATACTAGACGAATATCTTGAAAAAAAATTGTTTTTTTCATTAACAGATAAATCTTTTACATATGTCCAAGTAGTTTCATCAGTATCGGTATATGCATTATTTTTTTTGACTAGGTTGAAGCTCGAAAGAAACAGACAACAAATCAATATTTTCTTTATCTTTTGAAAGTTCTTCTTTGAGAAATGATAACATAATATTACATAATAAGTTGCAACATTCACCATATAATAAATGAACCACTGTTTGTTCTTGCTGGAACCAGACAAGTATTTTTTTTAAATATTGTATGATAGAGGAAAAGAATAAAATGAAATTTAGCAAGAGGTGATGTATCAGTTATAAATTTTTTAATTCGAACATATCTATCATTTGATTCAATCTTTTTATCGATTGTTGGAAGATATGTAAGAAAATATTCTTTAATAATATTGCATTGTTCGATAATACGTTCGATTACTGGACCTACTTCAATCCATCATGTAACAGCAAAACGAGAATAAGTTTCATTAATACTGTTTGCAGCTGATCGAGAAAACCAAAACCAAAACCAAAACCAAAACCAAAACCAAATGTCATTAATAGATCCATCAATAGATCATATCGTGGATTTAAATCCTTTCCGAAAAAACCATGAACAATATGTAAAGGACATGAACCAATGAATATAAGACCTTGTACCGACATAGATGATGATGATCTAGTAAACAATATTTAAACAGTCACCAAAAATCAAAGGAAATCAAGATTCATTACTTTTTTTTTCGTTCAACAATTACTTCTTTATTAAGAATATTCTCAATAGCTTTATTTACATATGGGTTATCTTTTCCTATGTGAATAAAACATATGCTATGTGCAAAATATCAATAGTATGATATACCAAGCATCAACACTTTTGTAATATCAACTCTATCCGATTTTAGTGAGTCAATAATCGATCGAGAAACAATATCTGCAATAGCATGACCAAGCATAATACTTTTATAAAATCGGACACACACAATTCTTCGTCTCTGACCAATATCGAAAAAATAAATCCAATTGTTTATGAACACCAACAATGGTTGTTTCATCAAAAATTAATGTATAACCATGAGCTTTACGTACATCTTTAATTAATTTATTAGTAAAATAATAACCGGTTCCATGTGAAATAATATAAGACATTTTTCGTGAACCTAAAGAATAATCAATTGCAATTTGACTATCAAGAAACATAGATCGAAACACTTCAGGTAGAAATTGTGATGAATTGTATGAAAAGCCAAGATGAGATGTAGCCATTGCCCATATACATTCAACGCGTGTGACTTCTGGAACATAAAATTGGAAATATTATTGTCATCAAATGAAAATCATAAAAAGAAATAATTTATACACAAGAATTTTTGTTTTAGCCACTAATACATAATCAGCAAAAACTAATTAAAAAGTGAACTTCTAAGATAATCCTAGATTTTAGTAGAGAAAAGAAAATTTCAGGCTGTGGCCAATAGCATGCGTTGACGGCTATATTGATCGGTACATTTTCATTCATTCTTAAATTGCGTCTATGATATAATCGAATCTAGTTCGATATTTTTTTTTCTCTATTTTTGCTCTTCATGACCGATAAATGTATTCAAAATATGTATTGCAGTTTTCTTTCATATTCTAATACTCTTTCAACCTCTTACATAGTAATCGATAAAACAGAAATAACTTCACAAAAAAATAATAATTACGAACACTTACTATCTTCATGTGTTAATGATCTATGGTTGTTTTGAATACTAACGAAAGAAACCCCTGTTTCATTAACACTTACTAATGATGTTGCTGTACATGCATTGCCATCATTCGTGTTGCTTGACACAAGCAATGATCGATGTAATGATGTAACAAGTGGAACAGAACCAAAAACATCTTTCATACTTTGGATATGTTTTGGTCGACTGAAATGCTTCTTTATATCACTCCATCCTCCATTAGTACAACTGAGATCATCTGTATTACACGCAATACACCGGAATGAATTTGATGTTCTACCTTTGATAGGCCAACAAAAACATAGTTTACCAGTATTATCAAACTTAAACAGCCATTTGGAACAAAAATCTGTTTTTCTTGGCATTTAAAAATGCTTTATTGAAGAGTTACATTTACACAAACAAATATTTATATGATGATGGTTTTATAAATGAAGAAAAAAAAGTCTACAATAAATAATAAACGAGAAAGAAATGAAGAGAAAATACAGACTAGAATAAATAACAAGAGAGAATAGAACGAAAAGAATAAAAACAAAATTATAAATGCGCATCTAAAGGAAAGATCATATTGTTGCACATTTCATTTTCTCCGGATCGGTTTTGATGTTTATTAAAACAATGTATGTTGTAGTATAAACTCTAAATTGCTACTCTTTTCCCACTTTCATATACATTTGATGCTGAACAGTAGTATCAGCCTACTTTTTACAATGTCGTGACTTTAATTGAAAATCCTGATATTTGTTTGATTTGTTTTCTGTCTGATTTCCTGATTTTTCAACACAGGCCGCTGCGACCCCTGTGAAATACCCCTGTCATTATAATTGTTCTACTTTTGACCATTAATCAAATTAATAAATTGTGATAGAATCATCACATTCTCTACATTTTTAATGACATGAATAAAACATATAATTTCCGTTAACAAGAATGGAAAAAGAAATACGAAGAAAACCAACGAGATAATCGTCATTTCAGAATTATACAGAAAGAGTAAAACAGAAATAGACGACTATAGTACTAATGTCTTTCTCTTTAATACGCTTTTTCGTTGAAATACGGGATATCATTTACTTATAAAAGAACATGCTTAGGCCTACTAGTATAACTAGCACATATGTCAAAGCTGGCTTAGTTGACAAGCATTGGACTGCATAGCTATAGAAAATATGAAATGTAGTGTACTTGAAATAGCTGACTTTTTTGATAATAATAAGAATACAGTTTATTGATGGATAAAAGAAAAAAACTACAAGAATTATCTTATCGATAGTGAATTCCCGTCACCACAATATATGTTTGTGAAGAAGTAAGAACAATAAAATAAGCGGTCTCTCTTAAAAACAGTTGAACATCGTAAACTATGAAGTTGCAAAATACGTTCCATCTCCACCAAATGTACCATTAGTGATGTTGTACGAACCATAACAGAGAAATTCATAATTAGCTCTAGCGTTAGCATTAGCTTGACTTTGCAAGAAACTGTCTAATGGACATAAACCATCAGTTCTACCAGCAATATCGCAAAGACCACCTTGAATAGTATTTAATGGTAAAATAGCACTATTTACTCTCA
>JAJEKB010020753.1:179427-189804 GCA_022393335.1 Macrotrachela quadricornifera
TGTGTATGGACGATAATTAGACCAATATTGTGAGATGACTGATATGTCACTGATTAGTGTATCCCCAGCTATTGGAGACGATGTACTAGTCGATGTGCCCGATGTGCCTAAAGCATCTGATCCACCCGATGTAGTAACTAAGAACAGTTCATTTGAATGTTTCTATTTCTGCATGATTATAATTCTATTACTCACTTAAGATTGGTTCAATGTTTGGAAAAAGTGTTTGGCTCAGTTCGATTAATTTTGCTTGACAGCGTTTGCCACAAATACTGTGACAAGAAAATACGTAAGATTACTATTCAAAACAGCCGATGAACTATGTCTTTTTATTCGAATATCATTAATGAACCTATCTGTCCTACTGTATTCATCTTCATAGTATTAAACCATTGGGTTTTATATTGACGAAATAGAGTCTAACATGATATATTAATATTCAGTCTTCTCTTCAAAATGAATATATTGTCTCAAAAGTTTTGTCAAAATTATTTTTAGCATGATAGTATATATATATTTAAATTTTGAACGATTTTCAAACTATTATTGTAAAAAACGAAGAAAAATAGATACTCTTTGCAAAATAACCTAAAAGTAGTTGATGAGATACGAAAAGTAGCAAAAGTAGATGTAGACAGATCGGTTTTGATCGTACTAGAATTAGCATCGGGATTAAAACATTTTTTAATTGTAGTCAATATTACCAAAACTAAATCAAATAATCTTGTTCCTATTTAGTTTAGACTTCATAAAATAGTATATTAGTAATAAAATAGATCATAATAAACTAACAAGATATTTTAAGTTCTATGCTAATGAAATGATTTAACAGGTTCGATACTAAAAATAATTCTTAGTTTAACCAGGACAAAAATCAAGATAAAAAGAAAGGCTGTTCACGCTCCCTTCAAATCAAGATCAAATAGAGAAAAAAATCCGTGTGACATTGCTAATGAAAAATGAAAGAATGGAAGTGTGCAGAGTTATATACTAGTAAACGACCATGTTTAAACATATATCTTTAATCAACAATTAAGTTTACACAGTAAAAAAGTAGATTCAGTTACAGATACAGTAGCTGTTAATTCAGTATCTCTAATATACAAAGGGAAATAAAGTGATTTCGTGGTATTAAGTGATTTTGAATAATTTCAAACTGATTTTCACCATTGAAATCAGTTTGTTCCCTCTTGCTTGGAACAAACAATCAATAAGATACTTTTAAAAAATGTAGTTCTCGTATATACCAAGTAAAACATAAGTCTGTTCTGTTCCATTTGCAGGCAATAATGATAAATGCCTTGATTGAAAAAGACAATATTATGCTAAATCTTTATAATCAAAGAAAAATCCTTTCCCGAATGCCAATTAGTTGTTTTCTCTCAACATTTTCGCTTTAACTTAGCTTTTTAGAAAGTTCAAGTAGTTCATCTATTCTCGTCTCTGGAAACTTTTGGTAACATTTTAGGAAGTGATTGTTTTCAAGAAGCACCCTTTCTCTAACAGAAAGATTAAGTTTATAAATTTATTGTTGGGCAGATACTGGACAACTATTTACTGGCGTTATCACTGTTAATTAATAAGGTAGTAGTAACTGCTGTACTCTTGTTCAACAAAAGACCGGGTCTCCTCAAAACCATTGTTCGAATAGATCTTTCGATCACGGAAATTGAAATTATGAGTCGGAACTGTTCTACTCCTACTGGATTTTTAGGTGTTAGTCAGTATTATGGATGTCAGCTTCTGTTTCTGTTTTCTAGATTGACAACAAGTACTTTTAAGTACTTCATTGTAGAATCTCTAGTATTTCTGCATGTACAACCATAGGGTTCATTAGACGCGTTACAACTTGAGCTATAAAATGGTCCAGTTTGTGTTTTGACTATTCTTTTCTACCGTGAGAGAACAAAAATACTTAACAATTATATGTCAACTGCCAAAAATGATCGAAAGTGTTCAAAGGCTTTTGATTTTTCTTGTGAGAGAAAAGATTAATCAAAAAACAAACTATATTATCTTGTCGCTCTAGTTGTGACGTGTCTAATGAATCCTATGGTGGTATATCTACACGATCATGCACGAGTATTGCACATTCTACAAAAAAGTATTTAATAGTATTTGCTTCCAGTTTTTGCCTAAAAAACATATGTACAGATGCAACGGCGATGTATGCGATTGATTCATCATAACCGTTTCACATGTTACAACCAGTAAACTATAAATCAACATATGCATACACCGAATCAGATTTCTTCTTATCTAGTTCTATTAATAACCTTGAAGAAATTTGAGTGACTCAATAGAAACTATAAAAAGAATTGGATTTGTTGCATACCTGGAACGGATTATCATCACTATGCATTTTTCAGTAGTATCATCCTCATGGACATTTATTTATTAATTCCAGATTTTCAAAGTAAGAATTCTCACGCCAAAAATAAGAAAATCAGTTTCTTGTTCCCATTGATAGTGATAAATTGAGGGTGAATGTCCACTCTCAAGATGCATAATATACAGGGTGTTTCATAAGTTTCGACCCCCTTTTTATTTTTCCTCTATCTCTGCCATATTCAATGGTGGAGAGAAATTGACTATATATTTTTGAAGAACAACATCTAAGGTATCAATCAAAAAAAAATTATCCAATTTGCATGAACCCTAAGAAAGAACTACGATGATAAAAATTTTGAAAAAATTTTATCAATTGCAGTTTTACTCATTTTCTACAGAAAATGACCTTTTCCGTATTTTGTAAATATCTCGCTCAATTTTTTATGCTTTGACTAGAAGTTCTTCCCAAAAGATAGGCCGCGAAATTCTCTACAAAATCAGTTCTTCGAAAAGATAACTGGAAAACAATATCTGATTATCAGCACTACGATTCAGAAAGATCCACTTTCACAAGCACTTTTTACAAAACTAATTATTTCCCGTTTTCTAACTAAACACCTTTCAGATCATTCTAAATTATCCTATGGAAGAGCTGGTTTTATTAGATTTTGTAAAGAATTTCGCGGGCTATCTTTTGGGAAGAACTTCTAGTCAAAGCATAAAAAATTGAGCGAGATATTTACAAAATACGGAAAAGGTCATTTTCTGTAGAAAATGAGTAAAACTGCAATTGATAAAATTTTTTCAAAATTTTCATCATCGTAGTTCTTTCTTAGGGTTCATGCAAATTGGATAATTTTTTTTTGATTGATACCTTAGATGTTGTTCTTCAAAAATATATAGTCAATATCTCTCCACCATTGAATATGGCAGAGATAGAAGAAAAATAAAAAGGGGGTCGAAACTTATGAAACACCCTGTATATATAATTTGTATATGCTTTTTCGTTCGTTAAGGATAGAAAATAAATAAGCTAGAGCACTAACTGATCTAACTGGTATTAATTAGTACATCAGTAAATTATCAATCAACTAATACTGACTTTATCTCTACTCTCATCAAATGTTCAATTAAATCATATGAATTATATGATTCTTTTCTTAAGACTTGGACAATTGACCATAACAATTAAATAGAATTAAACATAAAAACTTATTAGCGCAAATCGTTTGGAACTAAAATATGACGTTCACATATCTTCTTTATCGTCATTATACTATTACAAAATACTTAAAGTGAGAAAGATCTAACAAGTAATAATTGTTCTCCTGTAATAATAAATTTTTAGTAAATTACTCTATCTTATTTTTTCACGTAATTCTTTTAGTTAATGATCTATTTCTAACTCTGCTGTTTTTTCTTATTTACTTGCCATTTCATTTCTTTTTCTATTCTTCTAATCATTGGTTTTTTCAACAAATAAGCATGTTGTACAAATCAAATTAATTCCAAAGTAGTTCTTAAACTACTATTATGTATCTCGAAAAACATAGAAAGATTAATATTAATTATTTCGAAAAAGTTAAAAAATTGAACAATTCATGCTTTTCAAAACAATCCCAAAAATCTAGGAAGAAAGATTCTTCCATTAATGATATTCGAATAAAAAACTTATTCTTTATCAATTAATATATATAGAAGAGAATGACGTTCTAACTTACCCATTTATAAATATTAATTCATAGGTAACAGCAAGATAAGTTGCTAGAGAATTTTGTCGTCGTTTTCGCTATAATCATATTATTTATTTTATATTCATTTTTGATCAAAAAATGTACCTTGCCCGGATTCGTTGTCTGAGTACCTAACACATTAACAGTTGCAAGTTTATCGCTTCCGACAGCAGATGATAAAGTATTTTGCATCTATACAGAAAGAAAAGTTTTAGAAAATATTCGAGATGAATTCTTACTGTATTTTGTAAATTGCTTTGACTTTGAGCATCTAGTGATGAATTAACAGTTACATTGCTGTTGGAACTTAGTGGAATTGCTACTGTCTGAGATCCACTCGTAACTGTTCGTATTGATGATATATCATGTTTTGGAAGATAGACTGTGATAAGCGATAATATAATTGTTGTAATGATTCCAAAAAATACTATGCCCCAGAAGAGCATACAGAACAATCCACTGAAAGAGGCCCATCGCCTGAAGAATAAATAGATATTTAAATAATGCAAAAAAAAATTGAGAAACTTACGGTGTCGTTGTTTCAACGTCATCCATTCGAGTCGAAATGCGTACTATACTACTCTTTTTACTTGGTATATATACCTACCTTGATTTACTTTCTTTTTCTCTCTCTTCAGTATTTTTTTTTGTACTTCTCTCTCCTGTTCTATACAAATATGATAAAATTATTCGGTGTAATTTGAATCATTGACCGAAACCGAATCAAGCTTCAATTTTTCTGATTCGTTCCGATCTATAATTCGAAACATGTACGAAATAATTTGTGGCGTTATGGTGCTTTTTCAACCGTTTAATATGAGAAAAAGCGATTTTGAAATCATAGATATATCAAAGTATTCGCTATCGATTGATTAAAAATTTTTCAAAATCTGTATTGAAAATGTATGAAAGGTTAAATTGTTCCACTGATACTTTCTTTGTCAATCCTATTAAAGCATCTATTAATTGAAAGAATGTGTTACGACTAACATTTCGATGCTTACAGTTTCATGATGCTTTTATGTAATCGTGAAAGCGTAAATCTATTTGCAAAATGAATAATTTTTAGTTATCAATCCAAGAATTGATCCTATTAATGTGAATTCAATTTCTGAATAAGTCAGAAACATGAACTAATACAGAGAGTGTGAATTTTGTAGCTCTTTGATGTGACTTCAAACGCATATATATATACCGTTGATTAATTGTTAAATTCAATGAGACGCAGATTTGATTTTCTACTAGTCTCTATTACCATATATTTTGTTTTTATAATTAAGATTGGACAATATCATATGAAAAACTGTACAATTTATAAAGGATCGATTATTCTATATTTGCACTTTTTAGTTTCAAAACAGACAAAGTTTTGAGCCATCAAATTTCGACCTTACGAAAGCAAGATTGTTTTTTTGATAAGAGACAAATTTAGTTTTTTTTCTATCTCACCTTTTTATAATTGGTGTGTGTAAATTATAGAGTCTTTCACGTTGCATCTTGTAATATATTTTGTTCTTTTAAATAGAATGTGTTAGGTAATAAAAAACATGAGATAGAAAAAACCAAATGCACCTTTTACTAAAATACAATCTCGTTTTTTCAACGTCAAAATTTGGTAGCCCAGAACTTTGTTTGCTTTGAAACCAAAAAGTGTAAGTATAGAATAAGCGATCCTTTATAAATTGTACAGCTTTTCACGATGCATCTCCTGGCATATTTTGTTCTTATAATATAATGTATTATATGATAATAAAGAGAACGCAAAAGTTCCACACTCTCTATGAACTAATACAATCAGCACATATCCAACGAAATAGATCTTATCGAAAGTTTACTATTATGATATTAGTTGATGGATGATCAAATAGTACAGAAAAATCTTCGCATTCTTTTCTCTATTAGACTGTATAGAAAGGAAGTGTCTATAACTTTATTATACAGTATTAAAGTATCATTCTCACTACCTTTTGTATGCTCTAAAATGAAAAAGAATAATAAAGTGATAAAATGAAAATCTCTCTCTTTCTCTTTCTTTTGATATAGAAATATTTCAAACAAATTAAAAAAAATAAAGTCAAATGGCCAGAAAATAATTATTAATCACGCTGAATGAAATATGTATACAAATATCTGTTACAATTAATATGCGAATTTTGTTGAGATTGAAATACGTGAAATAATTACAGAAAGATAAAAGGTTAAAAAAAAAGTTTTATGAATTGGTCATTATAGCTGCAATTACTTAAACACAGATGCAAACAACTATCCATAAAAAGATGACATTGAGTTTATACGTAAAATAACATAAGAAACAGTGTAAAGGTGACCATTTATGGGTTTCAGCAATTAAACTGCAGATGTTTGAGTATAGTGATGAAAATATAGGAGTGGCAAGATAACAACAACGGTATAGGAAGAACGCAACGTAAGGATACGAATAAGTAAAAGTATAGCTAAAAACCCACAGCATAACGACTCAGAAGATCTAAAATAGATTATAGAGTCAAATTGTAGTTCATCGATACATAGGTTCTGCACTTTTTTCATTCATCAGCAAGGGTCAAGAGTACATAAGATCGAGCTGTTAGTTCATAGTAGAATCGCCGTAGAATTTTACGGTAAATTTTTTATTAACAAAACTCAGCTTTATTTGAGTGATTCTAATTCACTTTTGTTCAAAATACGAAAAAAAGATGGCTCATGACATAACGACATATTCTCATTGTTCTTTCAGCAGATAGTTCGTGCCAAAAAACCATACGAATAGGTTCCTATATTGAGTTGTATATTTAATAAAAATTTCAACCAGAAACACTGAAATATCGACATATGTTAAGAAAAATATAGTCAAAGTCTAGATAGATCAATTTATATCTTCAATCATTCTTACTCACTACTTTCATCATTTCTGAGCAAAGAACAATACCTATTACACTTTTGATCTTTTCTTCTAGTTCTAACAATGATTTATAAAATTATATATGTTCTAAATACAGAAAATATTAGTCGCTGAAGAAAATATTCAAGCACATTTTTCTTGAGACGCCATTTCCTACTCTTTTGATCGGTATTTCAATCAAAAGATTACGATCTGTTTCAAAATTAATAACATATTTGAAATGAGTATAAAAAGCAAGTCAAGTGATGTATATTTCAAACATTTTCTTCCCAAAAATATTAGCCTATTGTTTGTGCCATTGTCGTAAGCCATTACATGACCTATTTTTAGTATTTCGAATAAAAATGAAGCAGGATCATTCAAATAAGAGTGAACTGTTACCAAGAGATTTGCCGTAAAATTCTGTGTCAATTTCATTATAAACTAACAGCTCGACTGTCATGTACTTTTGTCGATGAATAAAATGATGTAAAACTTATGTATCGACGAGATAAGCACAAGATGTGTGTATAGTAACATACTCATACAAATATAGATACGGTAATATATTCACAACTTATAAGTATAGTAGAAAACCAACTTGTGTATAAACATAACAGTCTACCCATAAGGATATAGGAAGAATGATATATCTATATTTCTATAGATATAAGAATATATCCAAAAGGATGTACGTATAGAAATATAAACCAATGATGGTATACATTCTAAAATAAAGAGTATTTTACCAAACCTAAAAAGGTTTTTCAGCTAGATACATGATAAGATATTCATATTGATCTTTTTCACCAAAATAAAAATAAGACTCCAGGAACAAAATATTACACTAAACTTGTACAAGAGAGAAATACGGGTCTACACAGAGTTTTTTTTCTAAATCTTTATTACAATTTCAGACAAAAGCTTTGGCACATTATGATTCACACTGTATTTGTGTTTAACCGTTCAGTCAGTCATAAATTTAGTCTAGAATTAAACCCAGTGATGAGGATGAGAGTAAGGCTAAGGCTGAATTGTACTTCGTATAATAAAAGATTAAATTTTTGTATTTCACCTAAAGATGATATCTTTGAAAAATACTTTTGAAGTTAATTCGTAGAAATAAAATAGTGAATATGAATGCATAATTTTTTCTAGTGAGATCAAAAGTAATAATTAATTGAAGTATTTATCTACATTATCCGTATGAAAAAAAATTTGAATGTAATTCTATTATCAACCAAAGGATCAATTCATTTACTTGAACTAGATTGGAGATATTTGAATTTTCTATCAAAATATTATATATGAATCACCGTGTAAATGTACTCTTTATCACATACAGGTGATGTATGCTGATATTGTATTGTTTGAAGTAAAAAATCGACAAAAAAAAAAGAAAAACTGCATATTTTTCGAGATTTCTTAACAAAATAAAATGTCTAAATCAGTATTTGTACATTGTTATCATATATCAATCGAAATATTTTGAATAATGGATTATCTAATAAGTACGTACAAAACTTGATCCGTACAAATAAATGCATTTTTTAAAAATTAAAAATGAGGATATTACTTTCATTGTTTAAAAAAATGTTTCTCAAAGCATAAAAATACAGTTTTTTCAATTATAAGTGTTATAAAGTTCATTTTTCAAGTGAAATAAATGTTATATGTTATTCAATTTTTTTTATTATCTATTTCTTTCAAATGAGATGTTGCTTAAAAACATCCATTGTTAAATGGTCGAACAAAAAACAAAATACTAGATGTCGGATTACTGGAAACTTCGCCAAAAGCTCATATATAAATAAATAATTCCATATCTCTATAATAAAGTATTTCTTGACTCTGAAATTTTCGATAAATAAGTTTCTTTACATAGACTATCGAATAAGTGCGATGAAGAAAGTAGATAATAAACTTTTTAATCGAAAAAAATTTCTAATAAATGACAGGAGTGAATGAGTGCATTTTATGCATTACATCGATAGTTAATTATAAAAAGCTTTGCGCTTCATCAATTGTCATCTATATTGAGCGTAAAAGCTATGAACGCTTCTTTTTGTTCTCTGTGCATGGGTTTATGCTTCATTGACTTTTTTTTATAATATTCACGAAAGGTGTATGGGTCGTGTGCACATTACCTGATACAACAATTACGATTTGGAGGAGCAAGTATACGAGGTAACGTAAGGTTGCACTTTGATCGCTAACGTAAGATAAATATGTCAATGATGAAGTAAGGCGAATAAAAAAAGGCACTATGTACTTTTATACTAATAAAATGCTAAATAAGAGGTAACTGCAAAAACATAAATATTGTTTTCCTTTACTCATAGTAACTGTGCAGCTAGTAACAAGTTCAATAATTTAGGATGATAAAGTATGGATTTGGTTTTAGATTTTAGTTTAAGAATAAATTTAGATTCAGATTTAGTACCTAATATTTGCATTTGGTCTTACATACTTATATTAAATTACGTTCAGGTAAGACAAGATATCACAGTTGTGAGGAAAACATTCTCAACAACAGGACAAACTTTTCACTCTTTTGGGACAATAATTTCCATAAACGGAACAGTTGTATTTTTTATTAAGAAAGTTTTTCCGCTACGAAAATAAAAGGTTTGTTATTATGAATTTTTTTCAGATATTGTAACATTCTGTCTTATTAAATTCCAGAAAATCTCAATCATTTACGATCAAAATCTAACAACATTCGAATATTAGAAAGCCCAATGCAAGAGAGGTGAGCGATTACGAATACAAATTGTATTAGTAAATACTAGCCGCAGAATGTGTTAACACCAACTCCCATGTATTCGCATGTACTAGTACGTCCTGACTTGTACTCGAATACCTGAATTCTAGGTTTTTTGGAGGTATATATGTTGTTTACGTAATGTATATACCCGAGTAAGGTGCGCACAACGCAAAATTTTTCTGAATGATTTATATATGGTTAAGTAGACCTCATAAAACCGAGTGAAAAAAATATACTTCAAAAAATTTTTTACTATTATAAATATCGAGAAAAAAACGAAATACTGAGGTAGATCTATTATATAGGAAAATCGACTAATTTTAAAAACAATAACTGACTGCCATTTACATCGATTCTAATAATTGTAAAAGTGTTTTTTTTTCTTAATCAGCATGAGAAGCTGCCTATAAAAACGTAATTTTTATGTAGAATCAAATAAAATAGGTTATTCGACTGAGCATCGAAAGAACTACAAACGTATGCATAGACTTTTTCGAAAGATTTTGTTCACTGGAAAAAAATGAAGGATATAAGATCAGACAACACATAATGACCAATTTTCGCTCCCAAGATGTATTATTATCTATTGTAAAACTTCTATCTCAACGAAAATAAATACCATATTCATAATCAGTATCAAAAATTGATTTTGAAAACATATTCTCTAA
>JAJEKB010020753.1:234804-272883 GCA_022393335.1 Macrotrachela quadricornifera
AAAAAAAAAATAAATATTTATCAAATGTCTATGTACGATAATACTGTTAAATATGTTATCATATTGAATTGTATATAATTAATTAATTTGTTTTACTATTTTCATTTTTATATGACTGTGAATTACGATACTTATTATTATTTGAAGATAAACAATGTCGTTTTGTTTTTGATTTATAATTATGTGATGATTGAGAACGATCACGTTTTCGACGATGATCATGACGACTACTTCGATCTCTGATAATTAGAAAAAAACAAAATTAAACATATTTTATTTCAATAATAAATTTACCTTGATGATCTTCGATTATAAGATGAAGAACGTCTTCGTTGTCGATATTTACTACGTAAATGATCACCATTGTATGATTTTGATTGATTTCGTTTATTATTATTTTTATCTATGATCTAGATTTTTAATAATAAAATAAAATAATAAATAAAAATAAATCAAGGTACATGTTCATCATAATGATTAATATATCGACCACGTCGTCCATTTTGTCCTGGTGTTGTTTTGGTAAATTCAACAATTAATCGACGACCATGAAAATTACGACCATGTTCTTTTCTTTGAGCACGCTGAAAGATAAAAATATAATAAAAATAATTTTAAAAAAAAAGAAATAATATTTTATATTCAGTTAAAACTAAGAAATAAATAAGACGAAAATAATAATAATAAAGTTCTGTACCGTTAAAAGATGATCGACGAAGGAACGATTCGAATGATGCATCATGGAATAAGAAGGAGAAATGAGGAAGGAGAAGGAGGAGAAATAAACTGTATTTCGGACTGATCGACGATGATGGAAGTAGGTCAAAGACGGCAGATGACTTACCCCAGTGCCAAACCATGTAGAATAATAATAATAATAATAATTAAAACAGAACAAAGATTATATTCAAGATATAACTCTATTAAATTAGTTGTAATTATCAATCACCGTAAAGCGGTTGATAGCGAAGTATTAACTCAATATATGATACCTCGGCATCTTCATTGAATTCAAATCCAACAAAACCAAATGCTACAGAATATCCTACAAAATTATTTATATTTAAAAACTAATTAGTTTTTATTTTTATTTTTACCAGATCCAGCAAATTTAACTTCACATCTATTAATATTTCCATATTGTTTAAAAATCTCTTTTATCTCTTGGGATTTTGTATCAGGATTTATATTTCCAATATATAATTCTTTTGACACCATTTTATTTTTCTTTTAATATTACACAATTATTAATATTAAAAAAAAAAGAACGTCAACTGAACAGATACACTTCAATGAACAAATAACCATAGAAATGCAATATTTTACTCTTTCTCTTTCTCTCTCACTTGCTCGTTCTTCCAAAGACAGGGAAAGAAAGAAGAACGAACCATGAAGGTAAAACAATACTACTCATGCAATCTTATTCTCTTGCGTATCGTATACGTAGAGGTTCACATATGTTCTGTATGGTTGATTTATTAGATAATATTAAATCAATATATAATAAAAATAAATACGATATATTATATTAGATAACTTCATTATTTTGTAAAAAAAAATCTCTAGATGATAATAAAAGCCTGAAAACCGAAGGATCTAATTGATCATTTATAATTCAAATCAATAATAACCAATCAGACTTTCCTCTTTTCTATTTCGTTTTATTTTCTCTCTTGCATCTTATTTATACGATCAATTAAAATAAATGAGCTAAATAGATAAAGGTTAAGATAAGATATACACACCAAATCATTATTGAGCTACACTGCATAAATCTTTTAAACGAAGGAAAAATTCACAAGATGGCGATGCTTTTTAACACTTTATTTTTGTTAATTTTGTATATTCTTTTCGACAAGGCCAAAATTACAATTATCGTGTATGCATTTCATACCCAGCGCGATAAGGCACAATCGTAAATTACCCAGCTCTAAGAGAACGTCGCCGTAATCCGGCAACTCAGAAATGTATAGAAATAAGACGAAATATAGTGAAAATCAATGCCATATTGCATCGTTTTGTAGCCGTTTAGGACATCGTTATAGTTTTTCGATATTTTTGTAGTGTCAGCATTTATTTTTTAACATAATGTAGCCTGATATTTTTTCTTTCGTTTTTCTGCTGCAATATTTTGCCTAGTACTCTTGACAGTATCATATAAAGTTTTACACGTTGTTAAATGATTTTTTCTAATTTCGAATGGATGGAGAGAAATGCTGAAAATGAGAGTATATTGAAGTGCCCATCTTCTTCATCTTCACGTCCAGTCTTACATGTTCATTTTCATATTATATTGTTGTTTTCAATACTTTTCCTTTGTGCCTTTTTCCATCATACCAACTTTGCCAACGTGATATTGGAGACATGTCTCTATATCTTCTATATTCCTTATATTTTCTATCGATGAAGGTAATCGAGTTTCCTAGAAACCCGTACAAGACATCATATGTTATAAAAATATTTGAGAGACTTTTTTTATTTTTCCAATAAGAGTTTGTTCATACAATTTTTGCAGAACTTTTCATGCCGTATTTTTAAAAAAAACGCAAGATTATATCATATATTTGTGATAAAATATTTATAAAATAGTAAGTGTTGCAAACTTTATACACCACCTCATATAAAGTTTTATATTTGTGTATTTCTTAGTTTATGTTCTATATGATTGTGTTATTTACTATCGTGGTAGCATTAATGTTGCAACCATTCTATGTCGTCGCCAACGTTCAAGATGAATCTTGAAAAATACATAGACTAGTTGTCGTCGAAATCGTTCCGATACACAAACAAATATGTAGAATGAAGACTATTAAAAATTATACAAGAATATTAATATCAATATATCCGAAATAATTATTACTCACCGCAAAGTATAAATTATAGAAATAGAAAGACAGATTAGTAACAAAATGGATTCGTGAAGCAATAATTGGATCACTAGCGATATTCGTCACTGAAGTAAGCAAAAATATGAGAGGATATGGCAACAAGGTAATGATATTGAAAACATCAAGTACAAGAACCATTGTAGTTAATTGCTTGTCCAATTCTCGTCGAACAAGTGGTATTGTTCGATATGATAGTTGTCTTACATTAGAATAAGCTAATAATCCAAATAGAATAGTTATGAAAAGTGGAAGATAACCTGTTAAGACAACTGTATAGAAATATGTAAAATATTTTGAAAATTTATCATTTGTTATTCTACATCTGAATCTTCTTGTGGTAGATGATTGAATTATATTAAAATATATTAAATATGGAATACCATGCATAAGCCAAATAAAAATAGCTATTGTAGAAAGAAAATAAGCTAGCTTTATAGTACACCATTGTTGCCATCGTTGACGAGAACAAGTAGCTAAATATTGATCTATTGTTGCCAAACATAAACATGTTAATGAAGTTAATGGACATACTTGAGAACTGTATTGAAATAATTTACATAAAAATGATGAAATCAATATCCAATCAATGCCAAATCCATTGGTCATAATACGATAAAGTAATCCTATCAATAATTGACCAATATTGACCAATGACATTATAGTCAAATAAAATCCACAAGAATTTTCTCGAAAAGTTTTAAGACTAAGAAAGACAATTATATTCAAAAGTCCACCAATACAACCAGAGATAAGAGTAGGTATACCCACATATATTGATACTTGTTTTAAGTAAAATGGAAATGTTGATGACATTCTTTTTCTTCTTCTTCTTCTTCTTCTTATGCTTTCATTACATAGATCTGATCTATGGTATTGATAATAAATCAATCTCACTTTCTTTGACTCTTTTTTTTTTTGAATTGTCTCGTAACTTTATTCTAACAATATCATAACTCTATAGCAAGATAAATATACATGACTTGTAAACCTCTTATATTAGTGATGTTCTATTAGTGCATTCATTAATATTTAAATATAAATTTCCAAGAGAATTAATTATGATCAACAGAAAATAACAGTGAAATATAATATATTTTGTAATATGAGAAAATAAATATTAACCTGCATTTTATCATCAAGCAGATCTTTTATATTCTGATGTCACAATTTCAGACATGTCTTTTCATCTTCTTTTTTAGTTCTAATTCAGAAAGATATGATTGCCATATGAAATGACATTTTTAAATAAAGAGAATAATGGATCGATTAAAGTATTTCTGACACGAATGTTTGTCTGTTCATTGAGTTCAAAATATAAACTAATTTCAATGAATTTTCAGAAAACCCTAAAGTTTTGATTTTTTTTTCTGAGAATCATTTTGTTAGAATAGAGATTGAATTTTAAAATTAGTAAGTGCTATCAAGTAAACATAGATGATCGAATAGCTTGAAAACATTGTAAAATTCCTTTATAAATCAGAGTCATATTCTGGTTTTGCTTTTCACATCTGTAGACACGTTTTCAAACATTATCTAAATTCTTTAAAATATTTTCCCAATAAATTAAATTAGCTCACTTGTGATGATAATCTATCATACATTCGGATTGATCTGATCATGTATTTCAATTCTTAAGTCTCGAGTTTGATCAAAAAAATTGTCCACAAGAAAATCTGACAATAATATATAAAAACGTAGCCTTGCACTGATGGTATCATATAGAACGTTTCATTCTGTGTTCCCCATAGCAAATACATTTCGATCCAGGAAAATATAATATAAATCTAGTTTGTTTTCATGATTCACTATTAGAGTTGATTAATCAGTAAAATTTTGTTCTGAAGTAGAAATTTGATGATTGTGATATTCATTGGTAAGGTCATCTTTGTTTGATCAAACGTTTCAATTTTAATTACAGATTAACCAATGAGCTTTATAGAACATGCAAGAACGTGTTAAGAAAGATTCAATACATCATGTCGAAATAATGTAATATAATATGTTAGTCAAATTCAACTGTCATAATTATGCTAAGACTCGTTCTATGAACAAATTATAACCGCGTTCGGAGCATCAACAGCAGCAGAAAATCTACTTGTAAAATTTTCAGCTCTATCATGATTTGTATCGCTAGTTGATGGTTCATTTCATATGACTAAATCAGAATACTCTTTTCGAGATAATTTTAACTATTTTATGGTATACGGCATATTTAATAATCTCTTTTTCTATATATTTTGTATGTTTCAAAAAACAAGTTAGAACGTAAAATGGCAACTTTCCTTTTATTTCTGAACCGATAATAGATGTACACTTCAAAATGCCCATGCTTAAATTTGAGAAATCTAAACTGTAATTTTACCCCATTGGGTTGCCGTTAGCTGAACAAAAATAAGGTTTACTTTTGTAAATCTTTTTTCTTATTAACTTCTTCTCCATTTCAATTCACTTTATTTTCTTTTTGAATTATTTATGTATCATTTATTATTGTTTAAAATGTTAAAAATAATTTTAAAAAAATATGAAGAAAAAAAAACAAAGCATTTTTTATTAGTTATATTTCTTGTGTTATGAAGATTTATTATGTACTGTTGATTTGTTTATTTTCATTACAATAGTATTCAGTGTGTTTATTTTATACAACTAATACTTTATTACATAATATTACATTTGTTCTGTTGAATATGTTGATAATGTTCTGGACAATGTGGATATCTTCCACCATTACCACCTGACAATTCCATAATATGCGACAAACATAATAAACGACCACAAGGTGTTCCACGACTGATTCCAAAACTACATTTAGCAACACCTTGACTACCACATATATAACAAACATTCGCATTAGGTGGAACATTCATTGTATTTGGCGTAGCAACAATATAATTTGGTTGTAGTTGCGGAGGAGTTTGTGGTGGAATGTTTTGCTGTGATGGTATTAAGGTATACTGAATTGGTTGACCATTTGCATCTAATAACGAAATTTGTTTAGGATGAGCAGCTGGATTGTAAGAAATCGTAAGAAATTGAGATTGAACTGTAGGAAATTCTTGAGAAGTTAAATTTGATGTATAAACATTGGCAGTATTCTGAGCATCATTTTGTTGATCAGTTGAAGGATTAGTGGAATCGGACATTTGTTGATTATGATGTACCTTAATTTTGTAGAAGAGAACACAGTAGAAGTTTAGAATAAAGGTAAGTATTCATTTATTTCTTGATCAGTTTAACGCTAGACATTCACGAACTTGTCTTGCTTGAAGAAACGTCATTATTTAATATATCATATCTTGCTCAAAGATATCCTGCATTAATATACTAAATTCTTATGTAATTTCACAACGATTTTTAATTACATTTTTTTTTCTTTCTTATTTACTTAGGTAATAAATATACTGATAAGAACAAGCAAAAAAGTCTTTTCTGACCAATGTTGATAAAATGATGACGTAAACGGTGGAGTAAATAAAAAAATTTCATATAACAAAACTAAGAGAATCAAATTTGTTTACTATTTGTTTTTTTCGAAATATTCTATAGAAAAGGGAAGAATAGTTATTTATTTATGTTTATCGAAAATAATTGACAACGTATGCAGATAAAGTGACATGGTATTACCTTCAACATTTCAGTTAATTAATTTCGTCGGCTCTTTAAAATGTTAATAATGTTATAGCCGATATAAATTTCTCAAAATTTGAATCTTGTACCTTGTATCAATGATATACGAGCGTCATAATACCGAGTGCACAAATATATTCTTCCAATGGGATAATGCTACGATTTTAACTCTTTGGTTACGGAGCTTTTCTTTCAGCAAAGAAAGCATTTGGTTTTTGCCAAAAAGCTTAAAATAAGATGTATACATGCAGGGTAGTCTTTGAAAATGACACTGCGATTCTGGTATCGCAAAAGCACTTTTACAATCTGACTGAGAAATATACTCTTACAAAGTGATTCTATCCTATATTACAATGTGGTGCTTCGAAGCACATCGGAAACAAAATAGGGCAGGATTAGTGTGTGAATATTGGTGTATCCACAACAACGGTACTTGTGACCAGTATACGAAGAGCAAAGAGCATTGTCTCTTGAGTAAATACTTTCTGGTTTATACATCGAAACATTGTCTAAATAGCATCTTATATAGCGCTGTAATACATCTTATGACAAAAACATTTTAGTTACACTTGTAAGACTCACCTCTGCAAGATAGACTAGAGCAAGGGTACAAAGAAAAACATTGAAGAAGATGCAACATGAAGAGCCATGCATTTTGGAACCCGATTACCACGAAAACGTCATAACTGTAGTAGAGATAGTGCGAATGAAAACTCTGCTCGAATATATACGGCTCCCGTATCCAAAGGTTTAAGTGAAGACAAGCAGATAAAAAAGGACATAATTCACAGGCATGATCTGCCATTATATAATAAAAACCTTAATTGTATTCTCAATGAACTTACGTTAATGTAATGGGTGTATGCGTATACTCGTTTTTTTTCGGACATCTGATGCATGAGCAAGTAGATTTGATGGTAAAAGTTTGCATTGGTTTGACAAATTGAAAAAAAATCTCATCCAGAGTGTTTTTGATATCATATACACCAGCTGAAGTTTTGTTATTTAGGAGCTGCTTTTCAGTTAATCTGTATAAACGAGCTATCGTCCAATTATCTGTTTCAATGAGTTGAAGTGTTCGACGAAGAAATGCATATGTTTCAAGCGTATCAGATACGATGATATCATGAAAAGCACTAGTACCAGCTTTATAGGCATAATACAAAATAAATGATCCGATATCCAGTGGACAGGTATTGCATACTGAAAATTGTTTGCCATTAAGTGTGGCATGATTTTTATCAAATTGAAAATGTGTTTGATGGGTCAAGTTTTGTGTTGGGAATTTTACTTTTTTTAGTCGCGATTGTTTTGATATTTTTGCTGTCGAAATGGAACAATTGCTATTAGACGAAGTATGTTAACGCTTTGGAAAAAATGCTTTAGATAACCGTGGTTCAGATACAGTCATTAAAGTAGAAAACATATTGTTGAATGGATCAAAAAATTTAACAGACGCTTCCCTGGAGTTAATTGATATTTAAGGTGGTCAAATGTTTCTAGAAACACAATTATTTTCCTCCGATATTTTCTTTGTGCTTGATGGCAAGATAGAAAATCGAATTAACGAATTGATACGTGAATTAACTGATGAATCCGAATCTGGATCACTAGAAAAAAAAATTGATTGGTATTTGAATTCTCATTATGCGGTGTACACTTTGGAAGTTTGTATCTCAAAAAACCGTTCATTAATCTTTTGAAACAACAATACTAAATTAATAAGTGTGTACGGATGATGAAAGCAGAGAACTAATTCAAACTTGTAAGTTTATTTTCTCGATGCAAGATGATTAACACTCGTCTATCACATTGAAGAAAAGAATCAAACGTTTCGTCTTGACGAATTATCTTTATTATATCAGTCACTCTTTTTCCGCTTTTCAATCTGGCGATGACCGAAATGTTGTTATTAAAAATGAAATATCATCCTTTTTTTCTGTTTTTTGTGAATAAGTTCATATATCAAGTTTGTCAATATTATGGCATATACGCATGGATATCATATTTTCTCTATTAACTCATACATTAACATTACTTCAAATGAAAATATTATCGAACATTTCACTAGTTGTAGGTGTCTAACAATATATTTCCATTCATTTTCTATCCATACAAATGTAGAACAACAAATATATATGTATTCAATGTGGTATTGTAAATGTCTTATTTATCAATTATACACTTCACTATCTGTTCTAAAGGAAATGACCTTATCTATATGTCATTCATATTCGATGATTAACAGAATATGTTACTAATTAGTGTTTTCTCTTTCATTTTGTATATGAAAATCAATTATACATTGTTTCTTTGATTAAAAAAATCTAAGATATACAATATGTATTACGTACTCGAAAGTTTGAAGTGCTTTTGTTGGACGATTGGGTTATTTTGGTGAGTTTGAATGCTCATCACATCCAATCGTTTTCTTATGTACTTTATCTTTACTAAAGGAGGCATACCATAAAAAGTGTGTTGAAGTCATTGATAAAATAACTTGGAACAAGTTGCATGCCGCTGCTTCACTAACTTTTTTATCAAAATATAATTCACGTTTATTATCCTTTCTTTTCGATGGAGCACGACTTCGTCATTCATCTTTCACATTTTAATCATCTACTTTACGTTGTCTTTTTTGTGACCACGTCAACACTCAGCAACACCAAACTCACCACTTTTCAAGCGTACTTGTGTATGATTATAAAGTTGAAGATTGGCGCAACGGTCAAGTACAGATAATTTCACGGTTTGAAAGTACACCTCAATGAAAGCATTTGAAAGTCTTCTATGTCCAAATTCCCAACTACTTGTTGACACAGGTGTTTTATCATTAGCACATCTATATATGAAAAATTACTTGTTCTGTAAAAATAATCTGAGAAATTTATCTTTCAAAGAAATCAGTCATCATGCAAAACTAAAGTGGAATGTCAACAAACCATTTCTGAAGCAAAAGAATAATTTCTGTTGAATAAAGAAGATTGGATGGTGTTCGATCAAGTTTCTCTTTTTGTATAATTTTGTCGTAAAGCTGGAATATCGGGACATGCTTTGGTATTGAATGATGATTGATGAATGATTGGATCCTTTGTTATATCGCACTCATTTAAAAAATTTTGTTCCAACGGTTTATCATCTTCTACATCATTTTCTTCTGAATATGGGTTGATATCGAATTCAGATGAATCAGTTTTGTTCAAAAGTGAGGTGACTGCTTCAGGCGATTTTTCATAATATGAATCATCATAAATTTAGACAATATGTGCATATAAATTGAATGCATCTTCAAAGTTCGTTGTGTTCAAAAGTATAGCAAAAACTGACATTCAATCATGATGAGTTTCTTTTATGCATTGAATTTAAAAAGGATACATGAAAAAGCCTTCACTGCATGGGCACTACATAAATACGCATGAACGGTTTCAACACCAAATGCGGTAAGTACACTATTGATAAGCGCAGTAGAAAAGTCAATAATAACGAAAGCTGGACGAGCGCATTTCCTATGCACTGATAATTAGTCTAAAAGACAATTCAAGTATGTAGTAATAGAGACAGCTGTGTGATCTGTCAAAAGTGTATCACTAAACGGCATAATTGGAGAATCTTGATCCTGGTACACCATACAATAAAAGGAAGTCTTGCTTTGATCTTGTAAATGTTGTTCAACGGAACGCGTAGCGTCAGTGTGTAAGGACGAATATTTTTCAGTCTGTAAATATTTAACAAAACGATTAAGTTGTAATTCAGTAAAAAAACGAAGGATAAATGGCCATTCACCACTTGTTTGCAAAAAATCTATACAAGAGTACAATCAAAAGATGTCTAATCAATTTTTTTTGAAAGGCATGTCAAGAAAATTTTTTTCCGAATTCGGAATATTGGAATTCATATTACAAAAATCATTGTAATGTCCACATGATAGTGTGTATCATTTTGGAATTAGATTTGAGAAAAAATTTACCAAAAGCTCAAGAACATCAATTATTATAAAAGTGTAGAAATTCTCACCTCTCACCTTTTTAGAATTGCTACTAGTGAATTAAAAAAAATCCAAACATTCGTAAATCTTTAATATAAACTTCATGAAAGCGGGATTTTTTTATTGTGTTGTTGTTTAATTGTATTCAAAACTTTAGTTGATGGAACTTCACTAAAACTGCCTGCCTTCAAAAGATATTCGTTAGCATATCTTAAGTTGCGTTCATAAATAACCAATACTTCATATTTTTGAACTTCTTTTACTAGAATAGCATTTGAAATAAGAAATATTCGAAAGAAAGAATAACAATATATCTAACGCATCTCAAGCAGCTCCTTTCACATGTCGAGTAACTGGTTTCTGTGCTGAACTATGATCAATTTCGTCGATAATCACTATCTGGAATAGACATGGTTGACCCTTACGTTTTGGTCAATCTTCAACTTCAACTTCAATATTCATGGGACAACCATCAATTTTACAATGTTCTCACGTACTAAATACACTACTCGTCAAAAGTATCCTCGCTCTCGGATATCAGCCTTTACAAATGCTGTTGCTCTGAAGACTTGGCCGTATATAGATCTCGATTAGTATAGGCCAGCAATGAAACCCGCATCTCAATTCTTTTGTAAAACATTTTTTTTTCGATAGGGTTACACAAAAAAAAAAAGGTCGACAGAATGAGGAAAAATTGACTATAAATGTTTATGTCTTATTTTCCATGATATTTAGTGAATTTTCTAGCTTTCTTTTGGTAGAATTGTGCCTCCTTCCATACTAGTTATGTGTCCAAAAGATGAGATCAATTGCCTAAGTATTCGGGCACCTAGACCTATGACAATATCTTGAACTTGAGCATAGTGTCATTTCTCTCCAGTATGCGATAGAAGTCTGAATTTTTAAAGAACAGTAAGAATCTCTAGGACTATCTCTCCTGTAAGTTTGAAGTCGATCTGTCGAACCCTCACTGAATTATGGGTCACTCAATTAGATTTGATGGCATCTGAGTATACCCATGCTTATAGTAAAATGCACCTAGCCTCAAAATAACTCAATGAATTTTGATGAAATTTTTATCACACAGCCAATATACACGGCTACAAATTGACGTGTCCCGCAGCTCATAAGGCTTTGTTGTTGTGGAGTTATGATGTTCACAATAGAAATGAACCCCATACATTATAATTCTCTTTTAAATCAGGCTATGGAGGCGCGAATTTCGCTGCTGACTACTTCTGACGAGTACTGTAAGTTAATATTGTTTTTTTCGTGAGTCCTTTTATCAGCTATCATGGTATTGAAAGGCAATAGCATAAACAAAGCCAAGGAAAGGTAAATAGAAATCAATTTTATCTGACCAATCATTATAAACACGATTCTTTTTTCAGTCATAAAATGCTCGTCATATTCTATTGATATCAATGAAACATTTTCACACATTTAAACAAATACAAAAAGATTATGTATTTGTCAAGCGTTATTTTAGATGTTTTCTTTTTGAGTCAATTAAGATAGAAAAAGTTTATACTAAACATACGAATTGACAAAAAAATGTAAAATAACCCTTGACAAATACATAGTCTTTTTATATTTGTTTAAATGTGTCAAAATATATCATTGATATCAATAGAATCAATTGAACCAAAAGCTATCAAATCGAAAGCCCAAAAAGTCTCACATGTTGCACTTCATTTTAAAATGGATTATTGTGAATGGCGAGCATTTTATGACCGAAAAAAGGGTGATGTTTATAATGGTTGGTCAGATAAAATTGATTTCTATTTACCTACCCTTGGCATTGTTTATGCTATTGTCTTTCAATACCATGATAATCGATAAAAAGATCCAAAAAAAAATTAGTAAGTTATTTATTGCATGAGGACATCGTAAAATGGATGGTTGTCCCGTGAATATTGAAGTTGAAGTCGAAGATGAATCAGAACGTAAGGGTCAACCATGTCTGTTCAAGATAGTGGTTACCGACGAAATTGATCATAGTTAAGCACAGAAACCAGTTACTTGACATGTGAAAGGAGCTGCTCGAGATGCGTTAGATATACTGTTATTCTTTCTTTCGAATATTTCTTATTTCAAATGCTATTCTAGTAAAAGAAGTTCAAAAATATGAAGTATTGGTTGTTTATGAACGCACTTTAAGATATGCTAACGAATATCTTTTGAAGGTAGGCAGTTTTAGTGAAGTTCCATCAACTAATGTTTTGAATACAATTAAACAACAATACAATAAAAAAATCTCGCTTTCATGAAGATTATTTTGAAGATTTACAAATATTTTGATTTTTTTTTCAATTCACTGGTAGTAATTTCTAAAAAGGTGAGAGGTGAGACTTTCTACACTTTTATAATAATTGATGTTTTTGAGCGTTTCGTAAATTTTTTTTCGAATCTAATTTTAAATGATACACATTATCATGTGGACATTATAATGATTTTTGTAATATGAATTCCAATATTCCGAATTCGGACAAAACTTTTCTTGACATATCTTTCAAAAAAAGTGAATTATAAGTTATATCATAATTAAAATAATTTTAGAATTAGTTATCGTTAATTAATGTTGATGAAAATATTTATATTTAATTAATAATTATCTTTGAATTCATCTGTAAATATGAAATTTGATAGAATAAAATTCAATAAATGACATGTCATTTATTTTCAGTATATGAGATTTTTATTCATTATACTTGTGATATCATATAATGATTTTTTACTTTAGTGAAAATGGATACGTCGATTTTACGTATTGATTAAAAATAATGTATTACTGTTGAATTGTATGTTGAGTTATTTATGAAAATATCTCATAACATGGACAGGGGATATAGCTCAGTGGTAGAGCATTCGACTGCAGATCGAGAGGTCCCTGGTTCAATCCCGGGTGTCCCCTAGTCTATTCTTTTTTTTTTCTTTTCTTAATAGTATATTTTTGGATGATGTAAAATGAAAATAAAATGATGTCACGTAAAAATTTTTTAACGATCAATAGATTTAAACAAAGAATTAACTATCATGGTTAGAGATTATGCATTTATTGTATTGATAAATGGAAGAAAGTAAAAGGAACGATGTTTTATTACTATGCAAGAATAGAAATATACGCTGTATTCTTTTACACATATTGGCAACAGATGCAATTGAGATACATTAGAATAAAATTATATTAAACGAAATAACAGAAGCAAAAGCATCATAAATCATTTGGATAAGATTATTTTTACTTAAATAGAAGTTTGTAATTACATAGATCTCAAAATGTGAATGGTATTCTAATTACATTAAAAAAATACAATCTATATAAGAAAAATCGTCTCAGTTTTAGCGATTAATCGCAAAAAAATCGAGAAAAATTTGAGTCATTACTGAATTATCCATTATGTTCTATCACCTAGAAAAAACAATATTTGTAATAAAGTAAAAAGATTAATTTTATTTATTATTAACTATAAAAAATAGAATATTAGAATACTGTTCTTTCTCCAATACTTGGTAAAGATACATTATATTGTGAACAAATATTATTGAGTTGAATTGATGCCACCATTTGATATTCTGGTTCACTAGTTGATTCCCATTTACAAAGATCTGACTCAATATTTTTCATTTTATATGAAACATCTTGTTTTACAATTCGTACACCTTTACGTGCTAAACCTTGAGCAACCATACCAAATGTTGATTTTGATGTTAAAATAAAATGTTGCATTTTTGATAATATAAATAATTCTGCTAAAGTATATTGCATTTTTTTCTATCTCAATACCAAATTGAGGAACTTCCGGTACATTAAGAATTTCTAAATTTGAATAAATTTTAAAGATTTTATTTTGCAGATTTTGACAAAAATAATTTAGTAAATGTTTTGATCACTTCGAATCCATATGATATGATAACTAAAACAATTTGAAATATAAAAAGCATATTTAATAAACCAAGATTGATTTTTTTTACTCATTACATAAAATTTTTGGATCAAAATAAAATGTTCAATCTCTCTTGGTATTCGACTAAAAGTTTGTTTTATATTCAATCTCATTCATTCATTTATTTTTAATTAAACTAGTTAATCGAGGTAATGAATATTTATAATAAAAAAGAATTTTTTCTGATGATGATAATGATAAAAATAAATCTTGAAAATAAGCTTGATGATTAACACCTGCTTATACCAATTTATCAAAAGAATTCGACTAGTTACAAGTGCATATGTCATAACAGATATTAAACCAACGACACCTCACCCTCAATGCATTCATTATTCTTTATAAAAAGACAATTCGTTATGCTCACCTAACAGAAAGATCGATAATGAGGAAAAAAAAAGAAACTTACTCTTTTTTTTGCTTTCCTTCTAAATTGAATAACACGTGGCTTAACAGAAGAACTATTATATCAATGCTTTTCTTTTCTTTTTATCATGTAAATATTGATGACATGATATTCACACTGTATTTTGAGTGGCTGGATTCCATATGAATTATATTGAAGAAATAAAAATAATATGTAAAAGCAAAATTTAAAATTGAAAATAAAAAGTCTTTTGAAAACTTCATGATCTTATCCGTAGTAAATGTGCATTTTGATAACATAGTGATAACAGCTAATCATATCAGTAAACCAACAAGAAACAAAAAAAACTATCATTGTCAAATTAGGTATGCATTTTTACAACATTTTTTCCGTAAACTAAAAACATAAAAAAACTAAATAATAAAAGACAAAATCGAATATACAAGATGTTTTAGGAAAAAAATTTTGACTTTTTTTCACATATTCAAAAAGTTATACACTTTAAAATAAAAGCGAATTTGACAATGATAACAATCATAAAATTTATGTTTTCATTTAAGAAAAAATTTGCTATTTTCACATGTTAACTGAACTCTTTTTTGCTTAGATTATTTGATCTTTATATAATCTTGTTAAAATTTTTCGATTAGTATTAAATAGATAAGTATTGATTGTTTTCTAATGAAAATATATTTATGAACAATATTTTTATTTTATTTCAGAAACGTTTAGTACAATAAATATCTATGATTAAGTGTCATTCACATAATGTTTCGACAAATTCATGCTGTCTATTACTCGTATTGGCATTAATGCTTTTTATTACAGTTAGTATTACTGCAACAATACATGATGATTTTAATATTGTACGTGAGAATGTTCGTAAAATAATGCTATGGCCTTCATCAAATCAATTATCTAATATTCTATCACAAGCATTAGCTAATCTTAGTGCATTAGATTTAAATACTTGTCAATGGCCTGATTTAAATTATTCAACACGTGGTCCAGAAAATTGGGATCCAGTTTTACATATGTTTCGTATTTCAACAATGACTGCAGCATTAACTGTTCCTAGTGGATTGAACAATGATACAAGATTATCATTAGCTATTCATTGTGCATTAAAAGTATGGATTGAACAAGATTGGAAAAATCCAAATTGGTGGTGGAATTATATTCAAGATCCATTAATTGCTACAGGTATAATGCTTATGTTAGGTGTAGAACAAATGACTAAATATGAAATTGATGCTATTGTTAATATGTCATACCGTGCTAATTGGTGGATTAAAGATTGGGGAGGTGGTGCTAATTTAGTATGGGAATTACAAATTCAATTATATCGTGGACTTGCTACATCGAACTATTCAGCTGTTGCACAAGCTTTTGAACTTATGTGGCAAACTGTACAATTACAAAATCTTTCAACTATGGGTATACAAACAGATTGGTCATATCATTTTCATGGACCACAATTACTTACTGCAGCATATGGCGATGCTTGGGCAACAAATATTTTGCACTTTCATTTAGCAACACGTGGTACACAATATGCATTATCTAAAGATCGTATTGAAATATTTGGTCGATTTTTGAGTCGAGGTGATGCATGGTTCACTATGGGAAATGTTTGGACATGGGGAATTCTAGGACGTGTTATTGATCGTGGTGTACATGTATGGTATACACATTTATTTCCTTCGGATCAATTACGTGCACTAGCAATGGATGTTATTGATAATTCTACAGCTATTGAATTGAATGATTATGCTAGTCGATTAGAACATTGTCATGAAACAGCACCTTTAATAGGAAATCGTCATTTTTATACAAGCGATTTTCAAATACATCGAAGAGCAAATTGGACAGCTGCATTAAAAATGCATTCTATTCGAACAATTGCAACCGAATGTGATAATTATGAAAATTTAAAAGGTGAACATATCGGTGATGGTGTTCTTAATTTATATACTCGTGATGCTCAATATGGTAGTGGAGAAGAATATGAAAATATATTTGCATTATTAGATTGGCAAGCTATCAATGGTATTACAGTAGAAGCTGATACACCATTAGTTAACTGTAATCGAGGTAAAATTCCTGTGCAAAATACGACATTTGTTGGTGGCGTTAGTGATGATATGTATGGTGCAGCAATAATGGATACTGCAACACACAATTTGACTGCTAAGCGTACATGGCATTTTTATGATACCTATATCATAGCATTGGCTAATGCTATCCAGGATAGTACTAGTGCATTATTACAGACAACTCTAGCCAGTAGATTATTATCTTTATCTAATAGATTAACAGTACAATGGAGTAATGGAACTAGAATGGTACTTCCAGATGGTATTTATAAATTTTCATATAATGAACCACGTATATTATGGTTTCATGCAGATGGTACAGCATGGACAGTATTGGAACCATATGAAACACTTATAATTGACTGTCGTAATAAATCTGGAAATGTTAATCAATTAGGTCCATGGAATTTTGAAATGAATGGACGTTTACTTACGGCCATTATTATTCATGGTCGAGGACCAACAATTGAAGCTTTTACTTATAAATATATGATTATGCCTAATATAACTGTAGAAGCAATATCGATATATTGGGAAAGATATTTATTTATAGGAAATAATGCATATGCATTAATGTACTTAAAGGATAATGATGAACCGTTATATCTTCATGGTACTTGTGATCCATTTATTCAACGAGCTTCAGTTTTAATGTTTGATAAAGGTTTTATTAATGAAAGTGGTGTATATTACAATTGTAGTACGATGTCTCTAAGCATTTATATGGAACAACCAGGTGGTATTCTATTTAGTGAAAATTCTGATAATTTTACCATTACAGCTGCGCATCCAACACAGGCAGAAGGAACATTTATTGTCAATGTTAATCGATCTAGTATTATATCAAATGAATGCACAAATAACAATCATTGGGGTTTACACGGTGGCACTCGAGTATTACTTACTTTACCGGGTAATAGTGAATTACTTGGTAAAAGTGTATCAGTCACATGCAAGAAAAATAACACATAAATAGAGATAAGATAATAACAAAAGTTCATCATCACAATTAATTGCTTTTTGTATTATGATTCGCCCTATTTGATATATATAGAATTTCTATAAAATAATTCATTTTTAGAATTCATGTAATGCATACAATCATTAATATGCTCTTTGAATTGTTTTAACTTAATATTTTATTTTCAAAATTTTTATCATGAAAGATAGTATATTTTCCACTGTTGCCTTTAAATATGAGAATCTCTTCAATCATGTGTCATCTAAAATAAAAAGTTAAATTACAGATACAAATTTTATCATATATATGTTTTATTTGTTATCGTATTGACATAGTATCCAAAGATATAAACATATGAATCATTTACCGTATCACAAAACAAAATTCTTACCTAGATAGTATTTAGTAATAAATATAGGTCAAAAAAAGGGTTCATCTACTGAATATTTCATTATCATGTCTAGTAAAGAATGTTTATTTGAAAAAGAGAAGGATATTTCGTATGCAACATTTGATAAATGTATTAATGTAACAGTTTTAAATATGAAAAATGATTTATCATCAAGATTATCAAATGAAATTCCAACTCGTGTAAATGCTAATCCAAAATTATTATATTTAGTCATTGTTTATTAATGGATAAAACAAATCATGAAGAAAATTATTCAATATTTTTCTATCTATAGATGCAACATTTACCTTTATGTTTATTGGTAGTTGGAGAATTTGCTGTTGTTGGCTTTTTTGTACTTTCTGAATGTGTTCTTGTACGACGACATATGAAATATTCAAATGATAATAATATACTAATTAATGATTTAATTCGATAATTTCCAAGACTTTCTATTTCATCAACAATTGCTTTATATTATTTTATTAGTCTACTCTTCATTTTCAACTATTTTATAGTTAGAATGAATGCCATGAAATTGGTAAAGGTACCGTAGATACAGAAAAAATTAATCTTGGCTACGTTCTTTTAAATACATTTGGACACTATTTTTGGGCAGTGCAAATTAAATTTATTTGTTCAATATTTGTTTATTTTTTTGCTTTTTTAATGACTCCTTTTTTTTATACATCGTTATCGAATGATAGTCTATGCATTTCTTTTAATTATTTTACCTGTAGTGTGATTATGTACTCATGGACAAATTCCAAAACCAGTTCAGTATATTCAACCATTTATTTATGGTCTCTGTTTGAGTGGTTTTGGATTTCATTTGGAGGTTTTTGTTTGATATTTCTCTCTCTTATATCAGAAAAACTTCAATATTTTTTATCAACAGAAATAGTCAATTTTCTCGGTAAAATATCATTCGGTATTTATCTTACATATTATATATTATTTTATGTATTGTGAATGTTTCTTTTATTAAATGGACAGGTTCACATATAGGTAGAGATTTATCTGCTATTATTGGATTAATAATATTTGCATTACCAAGTATTTTATTAATATCATATGGATTTTATTTATTTGTTGATGTTCCTGTTGTACAAATTTCTCATTGGTTTTATTTTTTCATTTTTAATCGGTGTTTAATTCTATAGTAAAATAATGTAAGAAAACGCCATTTATTTCTATGTTTTTATATAAAATAAATAGGTCAGAGAAGTACATCGTATGACTATCATAAGCAAGTACTATTTCAGCTATTTGAATACTTAATCAAAAAATACAAAATTTTATGAATATATTATGTTACATGACTATCATTAATCTCAATAGGATTCAACTTCAAAATAGAATTTTACTACTCAATGCTCATCATAAACTCATTAAAATTGACAAATTGCTCTTTCACAATGTTGTCTTTGACTTGTCGTGAATAATTGATTAGCTGAGAAACGTCTTTCAATGGTAAGAGAATGCAAAAGAGGAGCATTTTACTGTTATTCTTTGAATAAACATGAATTGTTCTCTGTGTTGTAATTAAACAATTAAGTACTAAAAGCAGCGCGATCAATAATTATCATTATGAGTGTGATAATAGACAAAAAAGAAGTTGAATTGACAGAACATTCATGGACAAAAAGTAACTTCCATATGATCAGGATTCCAGGTATCAGCCATAGAAGATTGATCATCTCCCCACCATGAATAGGCATCTGGACATCTAGCTTTGAAATATCCCGGATTCACCGAATGATTTTGGCATGCTCTGACGTGTCCATTCACCCAGACTTTCAAATTGTCAGGACATTCATTGAGAGCTCTCCAACCCAGACAGTACAGATTTCGACGGTTGCCACCACCACCTCCAACTGGAACTAGAGCCATTGGATAAGTAAAACCATCTACCAAAGAAATATCGTACCAAATTCGGCCACTGTCATCATTAATCTCAGCTAATGTATCATGACCCCAAATACCAGGTTGTTCGGCCCAAGTGCGATCGGATCGACCATTATCACCCCAACTATCTCTACCAGCGTCTACCCAACGACCTCCATCACCATTACCAATGTGAACTTTCAGAGACCATCCACAATTGTTCTTCACTCGAACTCTCACTCCAGAAACTAAAAAATAGTTACTTCCAATTATATTATATGAGAAACAAGATTTTTTTTTCAATTACTTACCGGTAGTAATGAATGTGATGGCGAAGAAGAAAAAACCTACTGTATTCATTTTACCCAAAAGAGATGAATATATTATTTGCTTTTGGTATCGTCTATATATACGAACTATTGTTATTTGTTTCTTTATGTTATAAAATGCGTTTGTCAGATGGAGAAATTCTCATTAGTGATAATATTTTAATTCTAATCTTGTTTTCTTGAAGAAAATGAAAGAGCGGGATTTTGCAAGGGAATGTGAATGATTAATACAATAGTTGAAACTTGAGATAAATCGAGGAAAAATGAAAACAACGAAAAAACGACAGTTAAGAATAGTTTCAAATGTTTTTAACAGAGTATTTTTGATAGTTTTAGATAAACTTTTCGAACAATATCATCTAAAAAATTTGAAAATCCTTGAAATCCATGTATAGAATTGACAGGAGCAATCTCTAGGAAATAATAATCTTATTAATTATCAGTCGATCGTTTTTTGATAGCTTCTCACTGTGTAAGTATTTACTCATAGAATCATAAGTAAATCAGATTGACGAACGATGAATAGTAAACAGTACTTCGAAAGCGAATGTCAAGTTTCATTTATTGTTAGTTATTATGCATTCAAAAAGTAAGTCACCTTGGAATCGGTTAGTATGTTCGACTGTCCAACCATTTTCACGACAATTCTTCATAAAGTTTCTGAATTGAAATCAAACGTTTGCACACATAATCGTCTCATTCATATCTCAGCCGAATTCGAAAAGGATAATGATTTGTCAATCTATTACTTAGTTATAGCAACAAATATCATTTTTATATGACACTACTCGATTGGATGATCCAAAGCATAAATAAATTTTAGAATTGGGAATGGATATTCATTTACGAATAATTGTATGAGTCATCAATGATCTTAAATGATTTACACTTTCGTTTAATGTATGAAATAAATAAATAACAAGGAATGATTTGCTGCATGAACAACTCTAAACAAGAAGTGGCAAATAGTAATACAGTGAAGTCAACGATCGTTTATGAAAGAATACATTCTGCATACAGTATTCATTTTACTTCATTTAGGATCCCACGCGTTGGCACATTTTGAATTCTTCGTTTTAGAACTAATTCAATACTTCCATTGTAGTGTAATTTCGTTTATGCTCGTATCTTAATTGAATATAATAAAAGTTGTTTAGAATAGCTAATTTCTAAGTTGAAAATGTGGAACTCAAACGGAGATACGTTATATATGTTGGTGTACGTTAAATAATAGAACAAAACAAAAACCAGTTATTATTGAATAAATTTTTTTTTGTCGTTGTTGTTGTTGAGCAAAGAGCTGATAGTATCCTTGAAGGACTATGTCTGTTTTTCAAATTATTCTACCATTTTATTGTCTGTACCACCGAATAACATTGATGACAAACTGAATGTCGATTACTTAACAATATCCATGTGTGAGAATCTTTTCGTTTTCATTGAAGAGATTATGCAAATCATCGTCATCATAAATTTTATTACAGTAAACGATCTTTACAAGTCACACAACACTATATGAATGCTGATATCTTATGTGAAATTCCATATATTTACTGGTTTGTTCGTTATATCTTACACAATTTTCGAAAATATGTACGAGTACTTTTACACACATCTTTGTTCAAACTAAACAAAGCAAGCATCATTAATGTTGTACAAATTGATATTGAATTAACAATTAATAAATAAAAAGATTCTGATGGTGAATACTTTGTTGTTGCTTGCCAAAGAACAAGAATTAAGTAGGGTGCTCCACCACATAGAATAATACTTAATAAAATTGACATATTTCTTATAAGAGTCATTTCACGACCGAGATTCGGAATATTAGTATTTGTATTAGTGAAAACTGTAAGAGTTCGTATCATAGGTCTAACACGACAAGTTGAACAACGTGCACGATAAACAAGTGTAATATAAATAATTGTTACAATATTAAATGGAATGACAAATGCTGTTATTATACCATACATTGCTGTCGGTATTTTCTTTGTTGTACATGTACAAAGTCGTGATTCTTCTTCATAGATATAACTACCTTCAATAAATAATAATATAGCTGGTAGAATAATACCTAGAAACCAATTAATAGTAATCATAAACCAATGAGTACGCCAACTAAGAAGATATTTATGTTTATAAAAAATAACAAAAAACATACGACTAATAGCATGAATTAAATGTGAATACAATAGAAGAGTACAAGATACAACAAAACCATATGCGCGAAATGAACATGCTGGTTGATTTAAAGCCCAATTTGTATCAAGACCATAGATAGATGCAATAAGACTAAAGATTAAGTAAAGACCACAAATTGAACTTGTATTACATGTTAATAAATTATTAACATTATGATATTGTCGTTTGTAGGATATAATACAGATTGTTATGATACTTAAAATCAATCCAAGAATTGAAGTTACAATTGATATTGAAAAATTGATTTTAAAAAATAATTCTGTAACCATGTTGATCGATTATTGATCTTTCTTTTATAAATTTGAATAATCTAAGAATAAAAAAATTATCTATGTTTCTATGAAACCTGATTACATGTAGTTAATTGGTAGTATTTCATATTTTATTCTCACAAAAATTCCTCTGGAATACTTTTTTCTACTAATTTCTGATGAAGTATTTAGTGCTGTATGTGTTTTCAATGGTTGTTTTATTTTAGAAACTCGCAATAGGTAATTCTTGCTACAATAATATGGATGTTTTTCTTTAATTAGTAACTTACACAATTAAAAAGATTTTCAAATTTATGCGAGTATCTCCAGTGCTTTATTTTAACTCTTTAGCTCTGGCTAAGTCATTTTTTGGCTTATTCGTACAATCTACATATTACAGTAAGAAAACATCAGATCTAGAAAGTAATTGAATATTTATGTAGAGATATTTCATCTTCAGAAAAAATAACCTTCGTAACACTAACATCCAGGATCGTTCTTACAATCTATGCAAGCAACTCAACTGCTCCTACTAATATCTACAGAATTCTATAATCTACATTTCAAACAACAACAACAAGAAAAATGTATATACGCGAGAAATAGCAAGCATCTAACTGTCTCTTCTAACATATTCTCTTGTGCTTACATCACGTTCCAACACATCCTCTTCTACTGAATTCAAAGACGAACAGCCTAAAAAAAATGTGAAAGGACAAAAACATATTTGTTCAGATCTATCAAAATGGTGTCGTCTACAATCCAAAGATAGGCTGTAAACGACGTAAAAACGGAGTATTTACGGAAACATACCGTACTACTTTCCGTTTATTCTAAGACAAGGCTTTTCTAGCCTTGAATCCTGATAGATTTCTATATCGTTTCAACATATAATGTATATGGCACTGATTAATCTAATTAAATGATCGGATTCCTTTTTATCATAATGTTTCCATACTGTAACAGGTAACTTTTATTTTTTCTACCACTTAAAGTAGTCGTATGGCACCATACAAGTACCATAAAGGGTGAGGCAGAAGTCCTGACACGATTTGTATAATTCGTTTTTCTATATTAAAGCGTATCTTTAAATATTGGTCCCTGTGATAGAGAGATACAACAAAAGACACTCTACCAAACAGTCCATGATTGATCTCCTCAAACTTATATAGTAAGAAAGTTATAAGCTTGAGAATATATGTCACAAAAAAATAAAAACTAGCCTTGGATATGTAGCTCACTTGTATAAATCAATTTTCTTGCTGTATAAGTCGAGAGAAGTCATTCATAGGTAGTTTTGTAGTGCGTCTTCTATTAAATCTTTTCTATTATACACACTAATTTTTAAGAATGTGCTTTGACGTAAAAAAATTAATTATACAAATCAAATCAGAACTTTTGGTTCATCCAAAAGAATTCAGCCATCTAATCAGATCAGTCCGTACCATCTCATTTAATATTACAGAATAATATAAATAATCTAAAAATAAAAAATAAAATCTATTTCAATAAATACTTACTGTTCATCATGATAGTGATAGTTAGAATATTCGCTACCTAACTCCTCTCTTTATTCAGAAAAAAACACTATAAAATATCACGAAAAATCGTAAGAAAATAACATGGACAAAAGGATAATGTCCAGAAGAGTGATGGAATAAACCAGCATTCGTGAACGACATGAAAGAAGTAGAAGAGAAAAAAAGAACGATAAGAAAAAGCCATGATCATAGAAAAGAGAAGAGAGAAAACAGAAGTCTATGTGAGATTCGAGTCATCTATATATGATAACAACGGAGAAAAGATGGGAAAAAAAGAATATCTCATATCCTAATAATGATTTGAATCTAAATAAAGAAAAAAGGGTATTTATTTATTTAATGCTCACCATTCATTTCAATAAAGAAATAAATCTAAAAAAAGAAAAAAATTATTTATTTATTTAAATACTTTAACTATTTATCTGGATGTTAAAATTAATCTTGAAATAAGATTGGCTGACTTTTGATAGAAATAGTGAATATCGCGTAAGCAATTACTCGATATGTTTCATAAACTAACCACTGAAAAATTAGAAAATCGACTAAAAACAGTGCGTAAGCTGTATTCGATCACGAATCGTAAATGATGTCCGGTAAAGCGTCTCGTAATATATCCGTATCTGTGTTATTTTCTGATATTCGTAAAATTACCGTTTTTTATCGGTTTACTACCGTTTACGAACCGTACATATTGGCCTAGGTGGAAGAAGAAAAAAAGAATACAACAGTGCTATGTATATCACGGCCAATTGGCATGACATTTTTTATATTAATTTTGATGTATGTAACAGAAGAAATAAGATCATATTGTGAAAAATTCTCTAATTTTAATTAAGCAAATACACAATCTTTCGAGACTTCCTGTTTCGATTTTTCTCCTTTCAATTAATTAATCTCAATTCATTCTGTCTAAAAATTGTATTGACATTAATGAAGAAAGAAATGAGAACGATACTGAAATTCTTTTTATAACGTGAAAATTTATTGGCTCTATTCAATTATTATATCCATATTTGTTCTGACATTTGGTAATTATACACAGTTATGAATATGAACAAAACATAAGTATTTCAGAAAAAAAAATATTGTTTTTTGGAAGCTACATACTTTTAATTTCAGTAACAAAGGACTTTGAAATATTTTTGAATAAGATTTTCGATCATCTGCCTAAATTTTTTACAATGTTCGCACACTAAAAAAATACTTTCAACAAAAACGAAAGTCGAAAGTTTTTTTAGACTTTTGAATAAAGTATATAAATCAGAGTCATTTATCAAAAAAAAATACTTAGTTTCAGAAAATCGAAAACGTAAATGCTATGTTCCGCTGCTTTAATACTATTTAGATTCATTATTAACTATATAATTAAGTGGAAGAGTCATTTTTGTCTTACTTTTGGAGTAGGCATAAAGAAATAAATCATCCATTTTTATGAATAGATCATTATTAAAAAGTAGGGCATGCGCATCACATGATAAGCGACAAAAAATGCCAAATAAAGTATCTTGAATTACCTTTCTTTATTTCTGCCGTCTAGAAACTCATCAATGTCTCATTAGTATACTATTGTCTCATCAACTATGTGCATTAGTAATTTACTGAGGAAAAGTATAACAAAAATATCATTTTGTTTTACACAGATATTCGTTGAATAGAGAACTGCATAGGAGTCGAAGTTCTAGAAAAACTTTCGAAGTTAATATAAGAGCTATATTAGTACAACTGTCAATTAGTTTAACTCTTATTTAGAAGTAAGTTTATTCATGAGATATTACATAATAAACCGAATATACTACTTTTAATTCCACAAATAAATTTTAAGAAATAATGATATAAGAAAATCATTCACATTAATAAACAATATAGAGAAAAAACAAAGTAAACTAATCCAGGAGCATTTCTTTATTATGTAAGTCATTTAAAATCTTGTCGACATCAAAACGTAATTGTTTTGGAACAGTAAAAAAAAGAGGCGGCGCCAGGAATTTTTATCTGAGATAGGGAGGCGCAGCATCCTCAACTTTGAAAATATCAAAAAGCATAGTGCACGCTTTCTAGAATATTTTGTTCTTTTAAGAATAATGCTTGGTTCGTATAAATATAAAATATCTACATTTTTATGTAAATAAGCAGCTACTTTTATTTATAAAGCTTAAAAATACAACATAATGCAATAAAATTCTACCGTTCTTGCGGTTGTTTGCTAATTTATCTATTACTCGTTCATAATTTACATCAAAATCACGTTCAGCTGCTAATACCGTCCGATCACTTACTCTTTTATTAGTTATTGAAATTCGAAAATGATCTCTTGCAAGTTACTTGGGATAATCATTTTTAATGTTTGTGGAAATGCGTCTGACACTGGAAGTATTTCATTTAAAAATTCAGTGACATCAGTAACCATTTTAGATTGAAGCATATTTTTGATAACTATAAATTCATTTTTTAATGCAGCTGAATCTCCATCAATGTGATGAACAAACTCATGTATATCATCACTATTCAAAAAATGTTTATTTTTAGGATAGACTGTAGAGAAATACTTTTCATCATTGCTAGAGTCTTTGATAAGAATCTATCATTTAATTCTACTAACATACAATCAATCAGAGGAAAATATATTCGATTCATAAAATCTGCTGATGTTGATAAAACTTCACGTTATCCAACTGTTGAATTGATGATAAATTGTTCAAATCTAGAAGGAATTGTTACTACACGATGTGATCGATACTGTTGTATAACCCTACCATCTTCATCGATGTCACCGAGTGCTTTTACAATTGCAGGAAAATTGATAATAACCGAATCGATAGAACGCCATTGCGAATCCCAACGTGTCGAAGCTCACAATTTAAGTGTAAATATTCAACTATACAAATGATAATAAAATTAAAATAAATTGTATTTTGAGAGAATGTCAAGAGTATAATTATCTAAACCTAGTTCGTTTTGTGCATATTTAAAATATGTATTTGTAACACCAGATTCAGTGAAGAATGAATATATATATATTTGAAACGATGGAAAAATAAAAAACAAAAGAGTGCAACTATAAAATAAGTAGTCCTTTATAAACTGTCTTCTCTTTTCACGCTGCATCTTGTGGGATATTTTGAATTTTTTAATATAACTTATTAAACGATGATAAAATGGAATACAAAATACTCTAAACGTTACGATCTAAACTAACCAACTAGTTGTCAACAAAAGTAGTTTTTATCAAAATTCTATTACTATGATATTAGATGAATACTGATCAAATAGCATAGAAAAATAGAATAGAAGACGCTCTATCTTTTTATAAAAAACGAATTTTTTTTTGAGCTTTCTTTAAGCAAAAATTGTGCCATTACCGCTACTTTTGGAATAACCTAAGTATTGGGACATTTCATCATTTCATACCGATTCAGTTTTAGTCTTATAACGAAATCATTCATTTGTTTCAAAGGAACTTCTTCTTGCTATCATTGTAGAGAATTTCACGGCGCATCTTTTTAAAAAAAATTCAACAGTATAGGATTTATCCATACTGAATTATTTGCAAAATACTTGATGTTGCAATCATTTTGGTTCACCCGGTATAACACATGATTTAATAACAAAACGAAAGCTATATATAAGGACGTGATCGGTCGTATAGGTGGAAATGTTCATCAGATGAACAAGGTAATTCGTAAGGATAAATCCCATAAAACACAATAGATACAAGAGACGAACACATAGTGCAGAAAACGAAAAGACCAAATATATATGATGGGTGAACATAGAAGAAAAGGAACAACGATGATGAGAAAAATAAAAAAAAATAATAAAGTATCAATCACTACATAATAATTCTATGAGCAACCAATAGGCAACTGAACGAGAACCTCTGTAGTGCAAAAAACGGCATGTTCCAATATGATTTACAGATAAGATTATCAATTTTTTAAAGATTTAAAAACTTCTGGAGGGACTCAGCTATCTGTCGGCCACTACTATTGGATCACCCTAAGTAGCATATCTTTAAAGCACATAAACAAAAAAAAGATTTTTTTAAAATTTTATCAAGAAAGAGTAAGGTATCCTTAATATAAGTATTCCATGTAGGCTTATTTAATTTAAGAATTTATTTTATACAAAAGCTTATATTTCAAATTTAGGTTCAACCGAATAAACAAAATTGAATCTAATAATTATTAATATATATGAGGTTGTATTATGAATTATTTCATTTATTCATATAAAACATAAAGTAAAGATATTATCTCCAATAAAAAAATTATTATAGAAACTGTTAAAATCTTTATTTTTTATAAATAAATTTTGTATAAAATTGCAAAAGTATCAATGATATATATATATATATATGTTTTTGCTATAAATCTTGATTATATTATTATTTTTTGAATAAATTTTGTAAAGGTTGATTAGATAAAGATGGTGTTAAATGAGAATACATTTTAATAGCTTGTTCATAATATTCAAATGATCGATTAACATCACCTTGAAGATCATAAATTCCACCAAGATTATTTAAACATCTTGCAATTAATGGATGATTAGGATTTGAAAATTTTTTTTGACAAATATCTAATGCTTTATGAGTATATTTAAGTGCATAATTTAATTCATTTTTTTGTTTATGATCTTCAGCTAAACGAAGATAATCATTGATTGATTGACGTTCATAAAGATTAATATTTTCATGAATAATATCAATTAATTGTTTTTTATCGATAAATAAATCAAAAATTTTTGAATAATGTTGAAGAAGATATTCACATCTTTGTCGTTCTCGTAATGATTTACAATAAATAAAAATTGTATTTATTTGTATTAAAGAATGAATATGTGAAAGAAGATCAGTAGCAGATGAACTATTTAATATTAGAAAAATTGTATTCGAAGATTGTTTAATAGATTGAATACATTCTTCTACATTATTATAATAGATAAATTTATCATCTGTAATTTTTTCTTCATTATTTTTATTATACCAAATTACAATAGGCGTATCCTGTTTTTTATCAACAGATTTAGATTGATTAACAGAATTTAATTTCTTTCCATTCATTTTTTAATATATAATAAAAGATGACAGAAAAAAACAGAATAATATTTAAAATGATTAAAGTTCGAGTATTACCATTTTTATACGTTCTATATAATCATTCCTATAACAACTGACCTCATTTATATTTCATAATAAACAATCAGTGACCTCTTTATTTAACAATATTTCTAATATACAAATCAAATTAGAAATAATTTTTTTCTAAATGAAATACTGCATCACGATCTGTAATAGATAAATGAATTCTAATCATTGTATTTTGGAAATTGATTTTAATCATAATGTAATTTACGAATATATATATTCATATAACGCCTTTGTTGTTTTGCTCGTCAGGTGACGCCTTAAGCTTTATATCAGAACAAAAGCAATCATGCATATATTTTTCTTACATTAATAATCCATCCATTCATTATAGGTTTAGATTATTATTATTATAATTTGAAAGAAAAAAAAGAAAGTATGTACATTTTATCAATCAAAAATTTGCATGATTATATTTCATCACCTGTTTTTTTGCACGAGGATCAAACCTACATGTCATTAAATGATTGCATAAAGTAATTACAATATATGATGCACATGATATTTTTTTCCAACATACTATTTTTGTTTTTTATCCCATGATATTCTATTCTATAAAATGAATGAAAAATAATAATTACAGTTTATATTAAAGAGAAGCAAAAAAAAAGAATGGTACATAAAGATCATCATATTAATTATATAGATGATACAAAAAATGAACGAAATAAATTAGATATTTACTATTCAACTAAAGATTTACATCGTGATGTTCTTATATTTGTTTATGGAAATGGAAATAAAAATATATATAAACGTATTGGACGTAATTTTGTTCGTAAAGGTTTAGTTACTGTAATTATTAATTATAGTTTATCATCTAATCAGATACATAAAATGGCTGAAGATTATGCATTAGCTATAATATGGGTTTATCAAAATATATTAAAATATGGTGGAAATCCAAATCGAATATTTCTTATGGGTCATTCAATTGGTGGACATTTAGTTGAATTAATAAATTGTGATAGACAATATTTTCGTAAATATAATATTGATAATCCAATAAAAGGTATTATTTTACTTGATGCATTTGGTCTTGATATATATGAATATTTAAATGAACCATCATCAAAAACAACTAAAGATTATAAAAAATTTTTAGAAATATTTTCTAATGATCCTCAAAATTGGAAACAATTATCACCAATGAAATATTTAAAAAATATTAAAAATCCACATTTAATATTAATTGGTGAAAAAACTTCTTCATTAATTCAAAATCAAAATAGACATTTATTTGGAAGATTAACATTTTTACAACAAGCACCTGCAGAATTTTATGAAATTCCACGAAGAAAAGATAGTGCAATGATTCTTCATATGTTTTTAAGTAAAGATAAACAATATGATATTATTGTTAATTTTATTGGAAGATATTAATAAATAAATATTGTAATTTTAGTTGTATATAATAAATAGTTTGTTTAGTTGAAATTTTATTTATTATTAAATAAAAATAAAATAAAAACAAAAGAAATTATTTTATTTTATTTTTTTTACACAAATTAATTAATGAAATAAATCATTATATTTTAATCCTTCAGGTACATAACCTCCATCAGGTGTAATAAGTTTGAAAAGATTAGCATCATTAATCGATGTTGCTCTACCACTTATTGTAAAATCTTGTTCTACTTGTAAATATTTGTCATGTCGAAGATTTTTTATGGCTATATAATCAGTACCTAGTTGTTCTTCAAAATTGAAAATTTCCCAAAGATCAGGATCAACACCTTTAACTTTGAGTACATCTTGCATAGTAAAATGTTTATTAATTTCTGAACTACGTACTGTTCGACCAAGATTTCTAGGTGCCCAACCAAGACCCCAAACTTGACGATAATTAGGATTAATTGTAGATCCATTTGCATATATTCTTTCTGTTCGAGGATCATAAGTAAGATAATTTCCAGTCAATTTTGATTGAATATGAAAAGTACCCTTATTATTCATTGATTTGGGTTCATAACCTTGTGAACATCTAGGAGCATTTGAATAGGTAATTGGATTACAACCTGGTAATCGATCAATAGGTTCAATCATGCCTATATTTTCCGTTAATGGAATAGATTTAGCTAATTCACAATCATCATCGACAAATTTTTTTACAAAAGATTTTAAAGGTAAACAACGTTCAGGATTATTACCATTATTTGTATTTCCTGCATTACATGTATCATCAGCAAGTACAGCTTTGACAACATCAAAATCCCATCCATTAACCTAAATAAAAAAAACAAAAACGTAATTTTAATTCTATTTATTAAATACAAAACTTACGAAATCTCCATGAAAACCATAACCTGTTGGATCACCATTTGCTAAAATAAATGGTTGAACACCTTGTCCATGTGGAAATTTATCTACTGAATAGAAAGCTTCAAAGAATATTCCAGGTAAACGAACTGGATGAGTTGATGGACAATCTCCACCATTATATCGAGTTGGATATGCCATATGAGATCGATGATCAGGTGAATCTAAATTCTTTCCATCCCAACACATTGGAAAGAATACTTGTAATCGAAGACCATTCTTGCAAAAATATTTATCTGTTTGAAATCCATTTGTTTCAGGTGCATTTGGCATACCAAAATCGGTTAAACTATTTAAATAAATAATTTTATCAGATTTATTTTATTTTTTTTTTTTGTTATTAAACGTACCAGACAAAACTAATAGCTTGATCTTCAACCTTTGATGCATCAAATGTTCGTCTAAAAGGATCACCAGCAACCATTCGAAGACCTTTTGGAAATGGTTGCCAATTAGGATTGGTATGTTGTGGACCACCATTATTACCCGTTCGAGCAATATAATAAACAGTTAATCCACCATTAGGTACAAGTGAAAGTGTTCCATTAGGCCAACGATAATATCTAATTACAAGAGAATAATTATATTAGTATCATTTTTAATATTTATCAAAAATGAAAAAACTCGACTAATACCGATTAGTTTTTTTTGTCTTTATAAATCGTTGAAATAATTTTAAAATAAAGCTACTTACAATTCTGGATGCCAATAATTACTATTATCTACAGTATGAATTGAACATGTTGTACAACTAGCTGATTTAGTTACTTCATATAATTCAAGTTCGGGTTGATCTTTAACTCCAGCACTAAAATGATTTCCACCCATTACTTTATGCACATGACCAGCTGGAAAACCTGGTGTGACAATTGAATCAAGACGACCACGATATAGAGGAACACCACTGCAAAAAACTTTCCATAATGGATATGTTCTTTCTTGACCTAATCAAACACAAAAAAAATTTCAAAGAATTCTTTATTCAACTATTTCTTTTTCTAATAATGATTTACCAAAACAGATAGCACTTAATAAACTCCAAATAAACAAGCTGACATTCACACTCCAAGCCATATTCATCGTCTTCATGGTACAAATATATATTTCGAAACTAAAAATTTGGTCTTTTTATTGTACTAAATAACAATAATTAAAAAATATGATATTAGTTTCAAATTACATATATGTCCAAAGATTTTTGTTTTTAGAAAAAAACAATTATTGACAAAAGTACTACTTAAAAAAGGGCAACATACATTCTAGTGCATATAAGACAAAAGTATTAGATATAATTAAATTCTATAAGAGTAAAAGGTTCTAGTTTCACTTTTTTCAAAAAATAAATCATATATGATAATTAAAGAAGATTATTTACGTTGATTGTCTAGTGGACTTGCAGTAAAAAAATAAGTGATATTAAAGTATTTAGTATGAAATTAATACTTTAAATTTTCGATATCAATTTAGTTGAAAAATACAAAATTATGTTTAATGAAGATTATTATACTTAACCTTTACTTTTTCTTCTTTTTAACATGAGAAATAAAGATATGATTTTATCATTTTATATGTTGTTTATGAAGAATAGTTATTAAAATCGAAAAAAAAAATTTATATGTTAAACTATCCAGGTCGAACGATACGGCCTTATCATGCGATCTGGGTAATCTAATTTGTTTTTTGTGTAGTAAGTCGTACATTATGTAAAGTTCCTAGAAAATACTATTTTTACTGCTTATGACATGCTAAAATAGAGTACATTGAATTACCTATGAATGATAGTTTCTTCAAAACGCAAGATAGACAAGAAAAACTTTTTAAAAACGTTATAATTTTAAATTTTATCATAACAGATGTTAATTTCTCATATATAAATGAATATAAAAATATTTATTTTTCTTTCAGACAATTTTTGGACTGATTTTGAAAAAAAATATTTATATTCATTTATGTATGAGAAATTAACATTTGTTATGATTAGAAGATTTTTAGAAATATTTTTTTGAATAATTTGCATATGAAAAATAGAGAGACTTTTTTTCTTCGTTAACTCAATGTTCTATATTTCACTATCGTAAAAAAAGTATTTTGTACAAATTTTGAATTATTCTAAATAATTCGCTGTTGAGACGTTATTTTCGTAGCTGTATGATACTAAACTTTATAATAATTACTTTAAAAAACTTGAAAATTCAGAATATGTTTTTCTTTTTCTAGTGAAATTTGTTTTCCTCAAAAACCGATCTCATCTCAGATACGTTCAAATGGGCTGAAATGAGGAAGCTGTGGTAAAATTTTCAGCTCGATTTAATGACGTTTGACGGAGATATAAACCAAACAAATGTCAAAAATAGGTCATTTTAGCACCGAAAAATCCCATGGCTCTTCATTACATATACAATTTTTTTTTGTTTGAAAGCTTGGCTCTAGGGATAGCCTACCTCGTGGCTCTTTTTAGCGAAAAAAAAACGGATGAAAAGTTCGATGACTCGAAGAACTTCTAAAAAATGGTGCTTTTTCCAGAGAGATGTGCTCTTATATGATAATAAAAGGGTTATTTGGAAAAAGGGTAACGAGATAGCCTAGTGCTAGAGACAAGCTTTCAAACAAAAAAAAATATTTGACTTCATATTGTACTGTGGCAGCATGGCGGTGACGCTACGTCCAACTCACGTTCTGAGAAAAAATGAAAAAGATTTTTCGTTTTTTAAAAAGAAACCTGTTTTTCGAGTAGTATAGCGCGAAAATCATCGAGAATCTTACTGAAAACGAAGTGTCAAAAGGAAATTCATATTATTTCTGAAAGATTTGAAGACGGACTATGTTCCCATGTATTTATCTCAGTTTCAAAATTTCTGACAAAAATTGACTTTTTTTGAGGAGGGTGGGGCCTTAATATAAAAAGTTAAAGTGACTGATACGATACTAACCCAATAAAAATGCTTGTATACTATATAATTTCTAATATTATTCCTGTTTAGAATATATATCTTGTAATTCTTCTTGTTTTTGCCATACGCCATTTTTCCCCACTACCCACAAGTATATGATATTTACATATATGTGTCAGAGTTTCATGTGAAATTTCCCTTATTCTATGATATATCCCATCATATAATTATTTGTTAAAGTACAGATAATTATTACATCAATCAACTCGATTGTCTTTATTCAATATCGTTTACTCCATAATTGTATTATATTTAAATTCATAACATTTTTCAGGGTCTAATTTCGATTTCAATATATAAGAATCGTGACTGTTGTTTGAATATCTTTGCCTAGGAACATGATAGAGACCTGTCGTTCTAATCATAAATAGAGGAGACTTGGCCTCATAATTGCACGTGAAAACGAGAAAAATCCTAGTATGTAAGGGTACCAATAGATCTAGCACAAGAGACTTTTACATGAATCGGATCCTTAAAATTTTTGAATTCCGAATTTTATTATCGGATTGGATAGAGCATACAAACTTGAAGCCATACCTAAATTTTCAGTCTGTTTGATTGAGCCATTCTTCAGATGGAGATACGCTACTTTTGGGGGTTGGACATACAATTTTTTACAATTTTTACTTAAAAAATTTTCTTTCATTGACCTTTTGATAATTATTGCTTTTTCATATTTTTTTGTAAAACTCAAGTAAAGACAATAGAGGATGAAGAATTAAAAGCTGAGGTTAGATTTTTTTAGTTAGTTACCAATTAATTATGAACTATTTAATTCTTAATGTTTCTCTATGAAAGTTGGCCAAAAAGTAATCAGACATGGGCGATGCGCATCTGACGTTACTTCTTATTAACTAATTATTAATTTAACAAAATAGATGATCTGCTGATAATTTCTATGAGAAAGAGCTGAGCATGTTCTCAGACGAGCGTTACTTGTAAATTTATCATATTTGTTTTTACCCTTATGTCTATTTCTTTGTACTAAATTTTTGATCTTGTTTACAGTTGGAAGTTTAATTTCTAAGTTTTTAATAAAATGTATTATGCGTACGACTTCTCAATAATTTCAAATTCATTAAACTTACACTGTGAAAATTTATACGATATAAATAATTAATCATATTACAAATAATCGATTCATTTTATATAAATTATATACAAAAGGGATTTTAATGTATCTACCATTTATCTATGAAATACTATTAATTATTTCGTTAGTTAGAATGTCGTATCACAAAATTACTTAATTATGTAAAAAAAAAAGTAAAAAGAGATCTAATTCTATTAACATGACAATGTGTTTCACTTACCATAGATATTTCCATCACGAAACAGTTTTTTAAAAAAAGCTTTCAGATACGATAATTCATTTGAATAGCTGATGGTTTTACATGAATTTTTTCTTAATCGCTTAATCAAATGTTGAAATAATTTTTGATCATAATCAAGACAAGTAACGTTCGTCTAAAGACTCGCTCAGCTCTTTCTCGCAGAAATCAATGTTTCTAAACTACCGTCAAGCTATTCATTTATAAAATTAGGAAAACCGAAGTCAGATTCAAGTTCCTCGACCTCAACTGTCTTTGACCAAACTTCATAAAAACAAATGTTCTTTGGTAATCACACCGTATAGGGAAAAATGTGATAATTATTATTAATCATGCACGTAAAATGACTCGTAATAGATATATTTGGAGAAACAATAGGGAGGCAACAGATGTCCACCACAGTAAGACGAAAACTGACGTCTATAACACCGTTGGTGTTCTAGGGACCAACTGGGTCCATACCTCTCTTTTTCCTGCTTAGATTTATATATAATTTCCCGTGTACATATTATGCAGCTACCCAAGACTAGAGATTAGAGAATAGGATTGATTTGAAACACTAAATGGTAACATTCTATTATACGTAAAAGTGTCAAATGGGTTCACTTGGATCCCACGACATCGTCAAAGGATTAAAGGTTTCAATAACTATCACGATTTGGTACGAATAAATTCAGTTTTCGACGCACTTTGATTTAGTATAAAATTCATTAGGTATTCAATTTGAAATCACAGCGTCACCCCTCCAGCAAAAGGTTATACACAACCCGTTATATAATCAATTTTGAATATTAATAAATATTATTAAAATAATTTTACTTGAAAATTTATTTTTCTTTTGTTTTTAATGTGTACCACAATAACTATCAACATTAGGTCTTTTACGTAATGAACATTCTTCATTATCTGTTTCTGATTGGAGATTGTTTTCGAATGTTATTCATGCTTATGATACATTTAGTTTAATTTGAATTTTATATCAAATTCTCAATAATGTATCTTCTTTATCTTCACAAATTCATTTCGATGCTCTAAATTCTTTAAAAATTATGGATTTTTATTCATACATCTATGCGTTCATTGATTAGTTCTACTTCTGATTTTCAAGTACTTACTATATATAAACAAAAATCTTTATGTAAACGAGATTTAATTGCTACAACTCTTCTTGCTTGTAATATTTTCTTACGTGACACTAATTTCTTTAATAATTCCATATGTTATAATAGTTATGCAAGAATTTTTCGATTGAAAACAATGATTTATTTCATAGGATGTGTTTTGTCAAAACTTATGTATACATACAATTAAAGTAGATTGATATAGATCTATTCATTGAATATATTAGATGATTAAACATATATGAAATAGATTATTAGAAAGTTCATCAAATTTTATCTATATAAAATTCACTATTTAATATTAATCATGATAAGTGATAAAATGAATGTTTATTATTAAAAAAAAATTTCATAACAATATGTAAATTCTACATTTTATATCATGAAAGATTATATTAAAAGATTTTATATAAAATTATCTGAACTTTTATTAATTATTAGTTTGTCTTCTATAATTTTATAGTTTCCAAACGGAATCGAACTATATAAATATGTTTCAGATTTGTACTCGTCAAACTTTTTCCCAATTTGAAATAATATTCAGGTGTAGAGAATGAGTGGGTGATCGAAATTATGAGTAATGTGTCGAGCGGAAGAAAAAGAATTTATCATGGTAACGAAGCGATTGTTTTTCTTTTTCTTATTATGCGCATAATATGACACTCGGAAGTGCTTTCGATATGAACGAATAAGAAAAGGAAGAAAAAATTTCAGTGTACCATAATAATAATTCTAAACGTTT
>JAJEKB010020753.1:297883-313484 GCA_022393335.1 Macrotrachela quadricornifera
TTTTTTTTTTACGTTGACTTTTCTTTATTAGTATTTATATTGTGAATATTTCTTTATATCGATAGAATCAACAAATACATATAGTTGAATATATTTATTAAATAAAATAATATGTACTTTGATAACAGTATATGACAATAACATATACATTATTTAATATTAAAATTAATAAAGGTTCAATAAGACTTCTTTTGATTATGATGTGTAATGAGTTTATTGCTTGATTTTGTTTTTGATATTTATTCTCTTCTCGATCTTTTCTATCCTTTTCCATTATTATTTTTTTTTGTTTTCTTTCAAGGTTTTATTATATATGTGTATTATGACACGACAAAAAAATCTATAGAAACAAGGTTATTTTGATTATCGTGCATTTTTCAATTATTCATCTTGATCAAAAAAAATTTTAATGATTTACTGTTTTATCTAACGGATTTACTGTATAAAATGACCTATAACTCAAATAAATTCTCATGAAATATTATAGAGAAAGATGAACAAATGTTGATTAAATTTGATACAGAGAAAATTTCCTCAAAAAGTCCATTAACGAGTTGTTTTCAATGTTTACCTTATCAATTTCCATCGGTAAGTTAGAATGAGCTAAAAATAGGGATTAAAAGGTTTCTAATGATGCTATTCCATTTTAAAGAAAAAAATATATAGATACTTTTTCCTCTCAAAAACTCCAAAAGTAAGAGTGTAGGTGATCTTCCCAAACACTCTTACTTTTTGATTTTTTGTGAATATAATATATATATATATTGAGATTTAGCTCGTCGAGCTGTACTGAACCATGTAGAAAAAAATAAAAACCGTTCGAATTTTGCATTACGTACACCTTATGTGAGTTAACCTTTTGAGGACGCAATTTTTTTCAATCGAATAAAAAACATTTTCCAACCTTTTTATTTTATTTTAAATTAAAATGCCTGCATAAAAATCTTATGATAGAATTCTATTTGTTTAGTTTTAGTTGTAAAAACGTTATAATTAAGTAAAAAGTTCAATTTTGAAAGGGAAGTTACATGTTTTGGAAATGCAACAAATGACATAAATCTATCAATGAGAACAGTAGTATATATATATACATCCAATAGAGAATAAGAATATACACGTTAATTGATGTTCAATTCTTTAGTACAAAGAATACATTAATAGGATAATATTGATACCATGCTTTGTTACTACTCAATATATAACAAATAAAACTAAACAGATCATAAAATATTCATAAACCAAACTATTTACAATATTCGATTTAAATCAAACTGTGATGACATTCTCTATTGACTAGGATAAACTCTATCAAATGATAGATCAAATTAATCTGTCAATACAATAAAAAAACCTATAATAAATTAGAAAATCAAACATTTATCACATTTTAAATCGTTGACAAAATCTTAGAACACTTTATTTAATTCTTATGATCCTGTTGTTCAAGAGGAATTTCTAGATATTTAACTAAAACAAAAAAAAACTAATTAATGTTTATTTTGAACACATGTCATCATTTGATTATCATTTTTCCAAAGTGCTAAAATCTTAGGTTGAAGAGTTAAATATGAACCGATGGCATTGATATGAGCGAGCCATTTAAGTTTTAACTCATTGTCTACCATAAGAGTACGAGTCAATTCCAAAGTACCTCGATGACATGAAATACGAAATGAACGAAGTTGTTTAAAAGATGTAATGAGTTCTTCAATTATTTTTGCTTGATTTTTCTTTATAAGTTTACTCGATCGGACATCAATAGTTAAATGTTCGAGAAGAGGAAATGCTAAAATGAAATAATCCAAATAAATAAGACGAATAGCTCCATCAGCTCCATCACAATATAAATTAATATGTTTTATATGATTACCATCGATTCTTGGTGATGTTGTTCGCAACAGATAAATCAAATCACTATACATCATTCTAAGAGTATCCAATCGTTCATGCCCATAAAAGAGTCTATCAAAGAGAGTTCTGTCTACTTTACATCTAGTAGAGCGAAGATAGCCCAAATTTTTTAAATATTTGAGTTTTAAAACAACTGGAGTTATTTCATCCTTCTTTTCATTGATATTAAGTGACTCAAGATAAAGCCATTTGATATTTGGAAAACGATATATAACATTGAGATAATCATTGATTGTTATTGAAACGTGTTCACCATTCATTGACAATCCAAAAACACGACGAGGAGACTGTTCAAAAGCTTTTATATCATTACAAAGACCACGTACAACTTCTGGAGATGTATCACAGCTTTGATCACGATTAAATTGATATGGAATACTATCGATAAATAATGATTGTCTATTTGTATAGATAATAAAAGAAAACAGATTGATATTTTCTGCAAATGAATCGAAAATAATTTGTTTGATATCATCATATGTTATAGCACCAAAACGATCAAATAGAATTTCTGTTAGTTCTATTTGAAGACTTAGATGTAATGTCGTCAGACAAGGCATTAAAGTAATTAGATCTGCCCACAAAATAGCTTCGGCATAGTCTGGATCAGTAGTTTTTATTCCAAAAGCAAGATATTCTATTGAAGGAATATATGATATTATTAATCTAAGTGTTTCAAATACTATTGCTTGTTGATCCATCGTATATAAATAAAGTTCTTTTAGAAATTTAGGCATAATATCTACTGAAAATTGATTTTCCAATACGAACGTTGATGGTGCATGACGAATAATACTTACTTCTAATTTAATAAGACATGGTACAAGAGTAAAGAGCATCAATAAATCTTCTACAGTAGCTATCTGAATGGTTAGTTCTTTTAAATTTGTATTTGGTTGAGTTTGACGTTTGAGTTGAATACCTTGACTGCAATTCAATATTACTTTTCGAAAATTATTTGATACAGTAAATAAATACGAATTAATAAGACATTCAGTTGTATTATTAATAGTTTCATAGGAATTGAATTCTATTGTTAATTCTTCAAGATGAAGTATTTTGGGTAAGATACTTACATTATTATTCATAAAATCACCAAGTATCATTGATTTCAACATGGGAAATTTTTTTTCAAAACATATATCGCCAATAGACTTTTCAAAAAGTTCAATTTGACCTAGAGACCATTCGTTGCTGAGCGACAATTTAGTAAGACGTTCGGAGATGAAATTTAGGAAAGTAGGTGAACACAAATATTGAAATGGACCAAGAGAAAAAAATGTAAGGTCTAATTGAGAGCGAAATTCAGCAATTGTACGTTGAAGACGTTGATTGAGACAACCAAACGAGTAAAGTATATCGAATGAACTTAAATAGAGACATATTTCAATTAATATCTCGTCGGGCAAATCTTCCAGGCGACTTTGTTGTGTCATTGTAAATATAAATGTTTATCGTATGTTCGTTAGTCAAAACAAGCCCTTGTTAACGTAATATTCATATAATAATAATTAATGATTCTTTGCAAGCAATCGACTATGATATACTATGCATGTGGTTAATGAGAATAACTTTAAAAAGTAGCGTATAAAAGAACAGAAAAAGGAGGTAGTATGACGCATATTTATTTTTCTCTCACGTGTATTGTAATATATTTATACAGTATACGTTTCCTTCATCTATATATGTGTCAGCCACTTACGCTTATCAATATGTTAGAAATATAAAAAATATTTAATAAAGAGTTCAATGAATTTAATAATCACGAGAATGTTTGGAGAATATTATCAAAAAAATTATCTCTTGTTATTTATTTTTAAACAACTCGAAGATATAATTAAACATTATAATTACTTTTGTACTCGTTTACTTTGTCACATGGTTTAAGAATGTACATTGAAGCGATTATTGATAGTGAACAATCTGCGATTTATTGCGTCCGTCAAAAAAATGTTTGGAATCATCAATGGGTAAAATGTGAAATTGTTCTATGCATCAAATAGAATCCTGCACAGTATTGTCATATCAAACATACATAGTCTAAAGCTCATAAAGCAACTCACAACATAATTGCATGTATTGAACGAAATAATAACAGACAGCTATACAAAAGTGGTGTTAATCATCAACATCAATTATGTAAATGTATATGTTATAAAAGATGATTGTTGAAGTTCTGAAAGCCATGACGTTTATGACTGAGAAACAGGTGATGGATTAAAACCAACCTAGAATAAATTCTAATGACAAATGATTAGCATTCCATTTTAGACAAGTAATGGTGCATTAAGCACTACCGTATCAAGCATGGCACTACTTTGAATTTCCATTGAATAAATAACAGCTCCTAATTAGTTTAAATACGTATCAACATCTAAAAATAATTTTTTTTACTTCGGAGTCATCATACACTTTTATTCTTAGTTGGTGAAAAGATAATTGAATATCATTACTTCATTACAATTTTCTTTTTGATAGATTATTTTTGGAATACAATGTATTTTCGTAGTTTTGTTTACGAACATCAAGCCTAACGTTAATTATTTTACATCAGCAAACATCATGCTTATGTTTTAAATTGAGTATTCAGGTTTGAGACATAGTAAATTCTTTGAAGGATATCGATCATGCATGTTGATAACTCCATCATATAGTGTTGGTACGGTATACGTTGAAAGTAATGTTTTCATAGAATTCAAGAATCTGCTTCATGTAACACAAACTGAATCTCTCGAAAACAGCTGTTTCTGTATCTTCTTCGTAGTAAAAATCTTGAGCAGGATGATCCGAATCGACCTTATACCTATCGAATTCTGAGTCAAGAGTCGAATAAGCTAGTGTTGTTTGACACTCATGTTCATACCAATTACTAGTTAAGATTGAATTTAGTATTTCCAACGAATGATTAGCTATACTCCTTCTTCATTAATGGCTGTAGTAAATAAATAATTGGTCGATTGTTGAAACACTTTATCTATCAATAGTTGCACAATTCTAATCGCAGCACTCACTTTTGTCAATACTGTCCAAAAACTTGATCATTCTTTCTTCTACAAGCTCGTAAAAAGTATGAAACATGTACATACATATATGTACTCTCTTCACTTTTTTTTCTACTTACGTGTCAGTATGCATCGCACCAAGAGATAATATAAGATTAAAGTTATTTTTGTACCATCTATAGCTTGCCTCAAATGATTCTTACTGCTTTTATAGAAAGAATAAGTGCATAGATGAGTTAATATTAGTATTTTGTAGAGTTTTGTCTGAAAACGCTCAAAATATCAGCTTTCTAAACATTTCAATCTCAAAGAAAAGCCACATATGATACCATCAAATTGTAATGATTTTTCAAAATTCTCGAAAATTACTGAACACATTGAACTAAAAATCTCAAATTTTCAACAAATCACGACTATTATAATTAATGATCATAGTAAAAATATCACCCTTATCAGATATAGTTTGAGTGAAAAATCAAAGATTTAGGAACAAAATCGCATTTTTTGCTGAAAACTTACAATAGTCAAAACTCCATCACAAAGCGTTAAAGAGATGACCCAAGTTGAGATATTTCACTACTCACTAGGATCTACAAGATGGAAGTAATCTGAGTCCAAAAGCTTTCTTTTTCATTTCTAGAAGTTCCCTCTTGAGTATAACACCAAAATAAGTACATAAATAACAATATGACAGGTGAACAAAATACTAAAACTTGTTAAAAGAGAAGAGAAACAGATGATCATATATGTAGTAGAAAATAAAATGAAAGCGTGTTCTACTTTCCATTCTATCTATCTGTAATATATCCATGAATTTTATTATTACTCATAATAATCCAATGTTTCTTGAGTACACTTGTGAATTCCTCGCTCATCTTTTAATATTCCAAAACATATTCGTAATATTTAAAATATTGATATTATATTAGCTAACTTCACTAGTGGAACAATGATCAACAGAATGATCTGCACAATTATTTAATTTTATTATTTAATTCAAATAAGATTATAAAACCGAATTTATGTCAGAACAATATAGAACCAAAATAACTATTTTTTCTTCATACCTGTTGCTCTTAATCTAACCACTTCAACATCTAGCAACACATAATCATACAAAGAATAAGTAAAAATCCGTAGATATACAGAATTGATGATTGATTGTCCTCTATAAGTCTTCATATGATTATGAAACTTTTGCATCTATTCAAAGTAAATATGTTAATAACTGTATTTTAATGATTATATCAGTTTGTTATGATAATTATACCTTTATATCACTCATTAATTGTTTTTATATGTAATTAAGTCACTATTTATGGCAAATACCTTTAAAAATGTTTTTTTTTTATTTGTAAAATATCAAATGTTTAATTATATGTTCGAGAAAGTAAGACTGAGTTACGTCTCTAGTGCGTCACAGTCAATATATAAACATTTAATATTACATCAATTTAAACGAATTTATATTTCAATTAAATGTTTTAGTTATAAAAATTCATATTTGAATATTGTATAATAAAGTATAATCGAAAAATAATATATCCTAGAAGAATTTATTCAATAAAAAATTTTCGAAATTTTTCTTGTGAAAATCTCGGTTTAATGCCTTAGAATTGAATTGTGATGGATATTACATTATTTAAGCAGTACTTTTTGAATATATTGTTGTTTTTCGTACGTCATTGTCTCGATTTTTAATAGATTTTAATATAATTTAGCAGCTTTTTGAATTGCACGATTAAATATAAATTGGTATCGTATGTTGTAGTGTATTTAAGTTTGGTCAAATATTATATCTACTAGTTGTTTACGTGAGAAGACTAACAGAACTGTTTACAATAAATGTTTCTAAGTGAATATCAGAGGAAAAAGCGTTTTTTAGTTATCATGATTAAAATCTTGATTTTTTTGCGATTTATTTCTACATGGATAGTCATTTATTCAACCTAAATTTACATACGCAAGCATTGACGATTAGTTTTTTTTTTATGTAATAAAGCAGTGAAGCAGAACGTATGTAATGTTGATATTATACATATATATTAGTGTCTCCTGCATATTTTATTACACAGCAAACAACAAGTATGTTTTTTCTCGTTCATCTTGCCGTCTTTATCACCGTTATTCAAAGCGTCTCTTCACTGAAATGTTACGGATATGTGCCTGGTCCGGACAAAACACAAGTCATAGGTGTACAGGATTCGTCTACCATAACGGGAATATGTACTAATCTAACATGCACTTGCGTTAGTTATAGGCTTCAGTGTACAACTGGTGAGACATTATGTACTTCCGACCAAATTCAAAATAAAACTATCGTATGGAATTATATATTAACGAATAATAGTACATGTCAGCAGTTAGCTCAAACTCCAATAGCTATGAGTCTCACATGTTGTTATACGGACTTGTGCAACAATCAAGGAATAAATGGTACCGCAACAACGGCTCCTGATGTAACTACTACACAATCAAGCAATTCGAACTCCCTTCTTTCTTTCTCAATATTATTGATCTTTCTTCTTGCTTTGAGTTGTACATTTAATCAAGTTTGAATTCTTCTATTTATTATATCATAATTCAGCTCTTTACAAATAATAATGTTTGTTTTTTTTTACATAATCATGCAATAAACTATTAAAAAGATTAACAGATTTTAATACATTTAAGACAATCGAAAAATAGTGCTATTGACATTTCAATACTTTATAATGAATTTGAGAAATTTTTTTTTCTAATAATATATTGTAATAAATAATAGAAGAAGAAGAAATAAAGATTAATATTGTTTCATTATGAAATGATATGATTAGAGAAATTTGATTGACGTGTTAAAAGCATCTTACAAAGTTAAAAAGAGAACGAAAGCAATAATAATAAGAACGAATCATAGGCGTCAAGTACGAGAACACAAAAAGAAAAAAAATCGTTTAGCGCATTGGGTGAATAATACCAATAATAAAAAGTTATTGTAAAGATATAATCGGATTAATTTAGATTCTTAAATTTAATAAAAGATACTTTTTTCAGTTAATTTGATAATTTCAAAAATAAAATAAAAAAAATGAGCGTATAGTAACAATCAGATAAAGAATAGAACGACAGTAAAAACAGTTAAAAATAATTTTTTTCTCAGAAATTCGAATATAAATAAAAACGGTCATTTTCTTTCTCAATCGATTATTCTGAAAGCAACTATCGTCTAATAAGATATTATTCACTTTACACATTTTATATTAACATAATTAAAATGAAAAAGATATGCCAATTCCACATTTTAGCCCCAGAAGAACTGCGCTGACCAACTTTTGATAAAAAATTTCTAGTTATTAATAGCATAACTATTACGATCTGTAATATCAATATAAATATAATCATTAAATACAGTATCAAGAATAGCTTGCAATTATAATAATACTCTATGTTAATGTGTAATTTAATCAATAAAAGTAATGTGAAAGTTGTTGAATATAAAATTATAAAATGAATCAGTTCATGTATTATTAAAATAATTTTTACTTTATAATGTTATCTTGGAAATTTATTTTTATATAATTATGTATATGATTAATTAAACCAATAGATGATCATGATTTGCTTGCTTTCAGTTCAATCTTTATAAATATGTTTTTAAAATTATATTATTTTTTTTTGTAATCATCGAGGTAAATGAATTCATTAGAATAATCTCATTTTTTTCTTAAAGTTATATTCAATAGTGAGATTATAAAAAAACAACGAGCAGCCTTCCAATCACTCAAGAGAGCCATCACAAGCAAACCTCTGTTCCTTCATCTTCTCATTCCCAATCAATCACTCATTCTATCCATGGACGCATTCAACAATCGCATTGGAGCTGTTCTAAAGTAGAAATCCACTGACAATAAACTCCGTGTAATCAGCTACTTTTGGCAAAATACTTTTCAAAACTCACCAACGATACTCAATGATCGAAAACAAAGCACTAGCAATTCACACAGCACTTGGAAAACTTCGACCTTACGTTATCAACTACGACATCACTATTGAAACTAACTATTGCCCGCCATGCAATTTCCGTCGGTGTACCACTCGTAACCGTCGGATCAATTTCTGGTTCATGAACTTGCCTGACTACAACATCAAGATCAAATACAAGAAAGGTGCTTGCAACTGTGATACTGATTTGCTAACTTAATACCGAATCATGGCAACGATTGGTGCCATCATCCGAGTGATGGCTAAAAAGATCAATTCTACTACTAACGTTAATCACTGTCCATCATCCCACCCAACAACCATGCATCCTTCGACACTTCCACCATCCAGTTTATCACAAATTATGATCTCTTCAATCAATCAAAGGCGGATCCGAGAAGAGCAACAACATGACCGGGTGATCCAGGAGAAAATTGCTAAATCCACCAAACATAAATCTTCCAGAATGGCATTCGGTTCCGAGTTGTCAAAAACAAATTCCAGGTTCCTTTTCTATCAGCATCGCTCATCAGGAAAGTTTTGCATGCCTTCCATGATCATGTATCTGCAGCTCACTTTAGTCGAAATAGAATCTATACCAACATCACCAAACGTTGTTATTGGTCCAAAATGCATCTGGATGTCAAAAACTATGTTCGATCATGCAGTATATGCGCTCGGCACAATATCACATGCACAAAATCACTTGATCACTTACAATCAATTCCACCGCCACAAGCTGTTTTCGACCTGGTAGAGTTGAACTTCTGGGAATCCACTGGCAAGCCTTCAGTTAATGGGAATCGTCATATTCTAGTATTGATAGACTATCTGTCTAAGTTTGCTGTTGCATGAGCTACACTAATCAACAATGTACATAAACTGTGGCAGAATTTATCGTGGACACAACCAGCAACTTTATTGTATCCAAACAATTACTCACAGAGCAAGGCACTCATTTTAACAATAAACTCATCAAAGCAATTCCACAACTACTTGGTTGCCATCACATACTCTCCACTGTCTACCATTCACAGACAAATAGCCAAGTTGAACGGTGGAATGCCAAATTGTGTCATCAACTTAGTAAGCTTGCTGCTGAAGAATCTACTGATTGGGACAAGTTATTGCTTGTGGTGGTCTTGGATTATAATAATAGCGCACATGCTACAACTACCATAGCTCCCTTTGTACTGATGTTTAGACGTACATCATTACTTGCATTTGATCCCACTAAACCAATGGTCCAGCTATCCAAGCTAAACGATTACATGGCTCATCTGTGAACCTTTCGCAACATTTTCATACAATCTGCTAGAGCCAACATCAAAGAAACACAGCAACACATGCAACATCGCTATAATAAACACCGCTCTGATCCATGACACAACTGGGATGATTTGGTGTTGGGACGCACTTCTCCCTCTCAACGAAATAAAACGGCTGAACTCTATCAAGTCCATATCGCGACATTCGAATCCTTGGCATTCACACTTATATAGTGGAATATGTGCATTCTGGTGAATGGCGTTAAGTACATTCGAACATGTTAAAGCCCATCTTTGAACACATTTAAATGTACAAACTCTTTATCTTCTCACGCAATGCAGCTTCATCCTGGCACTTAACACGGATTCACTACTAGGTAACAATAGTGGCAACGATATTATATGGCTATAGTCGCATTTTCTACTCTACCCGCTCCTTTCTTTTTCTTGTTTTTATTTAAAGTGAGAGATCAATGACACTAAAAATGGAATTTTCCATTTATAACAGAGGAGATATTTTTTTATATTACTTGAGAATACTCCAACACATCGTATACACGAAGTTGGATTTATCTTTACATTCTCTCCTTGTGCAAATGATGGTTTTGTCCAACTGATATATACAATTATTTATATATGTCAGTGTTTTCTCTCGTTCTTCCCTTCACTTGTCTTTATCTATTATTATACGTCTATTTAGTCGTCATTCTTTTTCTTCTTTTTCTTGTTCTTCTACATCTTCGTTCTTCATCAATAAAGCACTCACCCACATACCAAACTTACAGTTTTATGTGTTCTTTCAATTTCTCCTTCTTCCAAGTCACTGTTTCTTCATGTCATTGTTCATTTTTTGTGAAGGCGAATATGTATTGGAGTAAACATGGTTCACTTCATAATATCATCATTTCATAGCATCGTCCTATTATGTCTTCATCTGATGGCATCTTCATCTTTGTTTCATCATCTGATAACATCTTTATCTTTGCTTCGTCATCTTCTTTTATCAGTGTGATGGTCTGAATCTCGCATCATCCTTTTGTGTAGTATATATAGTTGATTTTTTCACAATAAAGATCATTCCACTTCTTCCAGCTTCCTTCTCTCGATCATCAGAGTTAGCCACCCGATAGGATTTCATCCTTTTCATAATACATCGTTGGGAATCTAAAGGTAAATTTATAGTTAAAGACATTTTTTTTAGTTCGACTAGTCCTTCTAATTTATCTGTATCGTTCATTGCATTCTCTAGTAGTAATATTTATTCTCACTCTCTTTTCGTTTTATTATTTTCATCAACAATTGAAGATAGTTTTATTTGTTGATCATAATTCAGTAACATTTTATTAGTTCAAATACATCCGCTTCATAATCAGTTATTGACATTTTAATCTAGAATTAGATTTTATCCTTATTGTCATAAACAATACCTTTCGAACATATCATTTGGAAATATATGGTTAATCTAAAAGTTGAATAAATATTTCCTTAATGAATTAAAATAATTCGAAATATTTCGATTTGAAATTCTATTTCAGATAGTAAAATCAAATTCAATGTTGGAAAAATTAATGTTTTGTATTTGTTTATAAACGTATACTATTTATAACACGGTAAGTGTTTATCATAATAAAGCATGCATTAATTACCAAGATGAAGACTCGAAAATAAAGCGTATAGCATACAATTTTGTTGTATAATATAGATTATTGATTATTCATAATAGAATAATTGTGAGGAGAAGATGGTTCATCATGATTTGGAGAAACTCAATCCGATCGCAAAAACTGAGGATTTTTTTATAGAGATTGCGTTAGATATTTGTTTCTTAATATTTCATAGCTAAATTGTCTAAAACAAGCTTATTGGGGCAGCATTCAGATAGAGCCGAAGTTCGAAACTCACATATATGATCACGTCGGTAAAATAGTAAATTGAGACTGAACATGTTTTATATATTACCAATAAATCGTCATATACTTTGTTACTAAATATTTACTTATCAGTTATATAATATAATATAGATAAAAATGTTCAATGAGAATGAAAAATTAAATAAACCGGTAATTGCAAGTGCCAAAATAACTAATTGTATTTTACCATAGATGAAATCTCATTTTGCAAATCTTATATTATTTATTATAGAGTCAAAATATTTCAAAACTAAACTCTATAAGATATACAGTAAAAGTTACACAGATCACCAAAGTTTCATAATGTAGTTTATTCGTATTAAATTAAACCTACGATAGAGCAGCATGCTTTTATGAAATCGACGGAAATAGGATACTAAAATGAATAACTTAAAGCAGAAAGAAAATTATTACTAATGATCAGTGCTTGTGGCAAAGAGATTTTATTTAAGCACAAATGTCTGTATGGAGGAATCCACAAAATCTCGGAGTTAAAGTCATACTCCAGTATGTATTTTGTGAGTTTCACAAAATTTCTAGTGGGTGAATAATTGAAATCTGTTGGGGCGAATCTATATTAATCCAAAAGACCCGTAAATTAACTAATAATAACGTATATTATTTAGAGCCTCCGTTGTGAAAGTGATTTCAAAACGGGAATCGTGGATCAATTGGTTCCATCCGCTTCTATGGAATCCATCTGTGAAAATGTAAGTTTTTCAAAAAAAAAATTATAATTTGAACGATAATAATGGTGTATGTATACTCTAGAATGCTTATCAATTCAGACAACAAGGCATGGAACAATTTTTTATATCGAAGAGGAAGAAAAAGAAGAAAAGAAAAAGGAAGAAAAGAAAGAGGAAAAAAAGAAACAAGATACTTTCTTCTTGGGACTATCGTTCACACTGTTCCAGCATTGAACATTTGCCCAAGTTCTCAACTTTTACCTCATCTTATATCAATAACGTGTTGGAAAGAGTTGAAGGTAAGAACTGGTACATTGAATGCATACCGCCATGTAGTACATATGTAATTGTGATGAATTTTAAATACCTTAAAAGAATTTCTTAATTCTAGCATATTTCTGCCGAGATATTTAATTTGTACCATCATTTTTTAGAATCATTCATCGGGTTTTGTTGCATGATGATGGAGCCGTATGAATATAATAAGTAAAAGTACAAATACTTTTTCCTTAACTAATGCAAAAGTTCTTTTTTGTATGATCGATAAGTTCACCGAATTTTTATTACTACGAAAAATTCTAAAAAGCACTGCTAAGAGATATTAACTTGGAATAAAATAGAGAAATTATCTTTTTTTTTATTTTTCCATAAAAATATTATGCGGGATTTCGTTTCGAATTGCTTTAATTTTTTTGCATGATTTTAATCATGCAAAAAATACTGATCTTGAAAAATTGTTTTAGAAATTTATTTTGATGGTCGGTTATTCTTTACCACAAATTAGAATCTCTAGATACATCCCTACATCTTGTTCGTATTTGTGAGTAATTAAACAATTATGATCAATTCTGGTGATCCAACAGGAATTTTAATTTGGGAATTTGTTTTCAACATAGGATGTGACTTGCAGAACATAACTCAGCACCATATTTTACCATTGAAACCAAGTACTGTAGTGGAAACCATAGTATGAATAAGTACATTCTGGTTACCAGAATCTTGGACGATTAATTTTTGCTTATGAGAATGTTTGAGAACCAATTCTGATTACCAACATCTGAGAGAATTAGTTATACTTATAAATACCTTGAAGAAGTAATCCTGGTTACCAGAATCTTACAGAATTAGTTTTACATATCGAAATATTAGAGATCTAATTCTGGTGACCAGCATCTTAGAGAATTAATCATGTTTACAAGAATCTTAGACAATTGATTCTGGTTACCAAAATCTTGGGGATTGGATGAGGATGCAGGTATTACACTAGTGAATAAGAGGAACACAGTCAATGTTATTATAAATCAAGCACAGAACAATGCGAATACTGAGATGCTATTTCATTACGGTTTGAACAGCATATTGTGTATTTAAAACAAAATCCCTATATTAGAAAATTCCTGAATTAAAATCTCCTATTTTGTCATCAGAATTGATCGTAATTGTTTGATTATCTACAAATGTGGATATAATGTAGGGATGTATTTAGGGATTTCAATTTGTGATTAAATACAGACATTCATTTTGATATATTCGAATAAAAAATGAATCTGATGGTGTCAATTCAGATGATTATGCAACCTATGAAATTGATCAATCTCCTTCAACCTACTGATAATTGAACTTTTTCTTCAAATAGTACCAAAATATCTTTAAAAAAATGTGATATAATTTCATCTTTAATATATGATGGTTCCTATCACAGGATAATTAGTGTGGAAACTACTTTCTTCTCAAAGTCATAAAAAACAGATACAATCCTTGTATTTCAGATATAATTAATGTTGAATAATTCACAGTGAAGGATTGAAGTTGTACTTAAGATGACTAACTATAGAGTGATTTTCAAGTGTTCATCTACTTTCGATACAAGATCACATACAGCATGTAGATTGTGATGAATTTTAGATACCTTGAAAGTTGTTCTTATTTTTAGCTTATTTCTTACGAGATATCTAATTTTTACCATCATTTTTTTAGAACAATTCTGGTATTATCGTAAGATAAAGGATGGACCAAAAGCCCTGAATTGATTTGTACAATTAATACTCCCACGTCAAAGCACATCCTTCAAAAATTGGTTTCTATGATAGAAAGATGTAACAAAAGACGCTCTACAAAACAGTGTATGACTGATCTCCTCGAACTCATATAGTAAGAAAATTATAAGCTTGAGAATATGCGTCACAAAAACTATAAATTAGCCTTGGATATGCAGCTTACTTGCATAATTTTATTTTCTTGTTGTATAAAATGAGAGAAACCATTCATAGGCAGTTTTATAGGGCGTCTTCTACTGCATCTTTCTACCATAGATACCGATTTTTAATGGTGTGTTTTGACGTAAAAAGATTATTTGTACAAATCAAGTCAGGACTTTTGGTCCATTCTTTATAGTAAGAAAGGTAACTTATCCAAGTGACTGAATGTCCACGGTTAATTTTCAGTTTATGTGATGCACATTCTCAAGCTTATAAGTTTCTTACTGTATGAGTTCAACGAGATCAATCATAGGTTGTTTTGTAGAACGTCTTCTATTGCATATTTCTACCATAGAGACAATTTTTAAAAATATGTTTTAAAATAGAAAAAACAATTATACAAATCCAGTCAGGACTTCTGGCCACTGTAATGGACAAGTGGAAGTGTGGTAAGTACAAGTGCAAATGCTCTATACTTAACTAATGTACTTTAAAACTAGATGATATTCGAGTTTTACTCGACTGTAAAACACAGCGCAAAGCTATATCGGATAAAACTTATCGACTATTGCTAATAAGTGAATCGACTGTCGGTAAAAGTTATCTATTGAATAGCCTTAAACTTAAACGAGAAATCATAACAAGTGGTTTGACTGTCAATCA
>JAJEKB010020753.1:313494-361819 GCA_022393335.1 Macrotrachela quadricornifera
TAAACGAGAAATCATAACAAGTGGTTTGACTGTCAATCAACGTTACTGGTCGAATATCAATTATCTAGAAATCATAAGAAGTGGATTGACTGTCAATAAACGTTGTTTGTCGAATATCAATTATCGAGAAATCAATAAATCATTCAAACGAAGTTCGAAAAGTAAGCATTATTACATTCATTACTAAGGGAATTCCATACATGCATATGAATGTTTTTTAAAGAACACTATAGATTGATCATTTATTTATCTATATGATTGATTTTCTATGATCAGCTGTATTACAGCTGTCGTTTATAAAGTCAGGTGTTCTATGAGAATGGCGCCTAACTTTGTCTCTGTTTTCATTTTATTTATTTGAAAACATGAAAAAAACCAAGATCTACGGAGACTTGTTTTCTTGTTATCCTCACTATCAACGAACAAAATTTTGTATTTAAGATCTGAAAATGGAAGATAATGATTTGGTATGTCGGTGAAGCTAGCAATAAGTTCGACTTTTTTCAGCGAACATTCGCTTGTTAACCTTTGCCTAAGCAACTTATTAGTACGTCTTATACAACTCGAGGAGCTCTATCCAATAGTGCAATCAGATTTTTCATGGCGTAAAGTATGACTCAGAAAAACTGAAAATCATACTTTGAGCTATCGAAGATCTGAATATACGATTAAATAGAACTCATCGAGTTGCATGCAACACAAGTATTTTCAGAATTGACACATTGAATATAGGTACCTTTTTCTCGAATGTGCTGTTAGAGTTTTATTAAGAGAATAAAATAGTTTTGAGATTTTCTGTATCATACTTTGGGCCATGAAAAATCTAATTGCACCATTGGATAGAAGTCGTCATGTTGTATAAGACAAATTGATGAGTTGCCTAGACACAGGTTAATAAACGAATGTTTACTGAAAAAAGTTGAATCTGCCGCTAACTTCACCGACGTAGTGTTTGGTCATTAACTTCCGTCGGATTCGCCTGAAAAACTATTTTTCTTTGATAATTCTGGCTCGAGCTTTTGTACAGAGAAAGGTTTTTCTTAAGATTAATTTATTCTGAAACTTTTGAACTTTTAGATTCCGTCTGTCTTAAAAAACGCGGAGAGGAAAAAACACAGGTTGTTTCTTTACCAGTTGTGGTTGATAGTCTGTTTAGATTAAAAATAGAGAATTACTCGATTTCTAAGTAGAATATGTGAAAATGATTTTTATTATTTGATTTAGTCTGTTCTCGCCTTCCCATTACTATTCATTCGCAATTTACAATATATGGACATGATGCTGCTCGATCCTCACAATATGATTATGGAGAGCAGAAACAAATAGACGATATTTATCGAATATATTCTTCTTCATCATGCGTTATTGATTTATATACACAAGATACATGTTTTTACCGTGTAATTAACCGCATTCTTCGACAACAACGGCATGATCTAATGGATCAAATTCGACCTATAATTAATGATTTAATTGAATGTCTTCGTCGATCTCTACCATTTAGAGATGATAATGAAATATGGAATCTTTATCGTGGTCAACAAATGTCTGTATTCGAGATAGATAAATTACAAAATAGTCTTGGAGAATGTGTATCTCCTTCGAGCTTTTTTTCAACAACAATGGATCGTCAATTAGCTGAGATCTTTGCTGGTGATGGATCTAATAATGATCCTTATTTTGTTTCAGTCATCTTTCAAATTCATCTTGATAATGGTCAACCAACGCAACCATATGCATTAATCAATAATAGTGCTGAAGAAGAAGTACTTCTATCGCCAGGTACAAAATTTATACTTATAACGTGCCAAAAACTTTGTTTCAATGGCCAACTTTGATTCATTGAATTAAATGCTATTACTGAAAAACAACAAGAAGAACTCCTTTTAGCTCATGGTCAAACTTTTTTGCTTTTAAGTGAAGCTAGTCAATGTAAGGATGCCGGAAGTGGATCACCGAACAGTACTAATTCAGAAAAAGAATCACACAGCAGCATCAAAATTGGTGTCTTCCATTTACTCAGACTTCATTTTTAAAGCTTTTTTTATTTGACAATTCATTTTCTATACGAAAACTTATCTTTGCCATAAAAAAATTTTCAATAAACATCTTTCTTAATCAATAAGTATACAATATATTCTCACTTACCAATGCTCATCAAATAAGATGTTAAATATAATTACATCATATTTAACATCTTATTTTGCTTTATCGAGAGATTCGAATCCATTTTATTTTAATGTAAGTATCTCAAAAATGAATTTGTTTTTTTGTATATTTTCAAGTTTAGTAGAAACAAAAAATTAAATGGATCAATAAACTAATCAAATTACAAGTTTTATTAGAGCTAAAACATAGAAAACAGTGGGATTTATATTTCAGAGAATAACTTTACAGTATTTTGAGAAAATTGTCTGTTTTCATAAATAATCCCAAGGCTTATTACCACCTTCATCTAATTTCATCAGACAAAACTAAATCAATTTCTGGACGCATTTGAGACATTATCACAAAAATAATTTTAAAAATACTATTTTTAATTTTCTAAATCTAAAAACCTTCCAACTTTCGATCGGATTAAAACAACTCGGATTTTATACTATGATATATGAAAGAAACTTTAAAAATTAATAATTCTATGATAATAAGTTGGTAAAAAATCGAAGAATACATTATTGAATAATACCGACGGAACCATCATCTCGTATAGGCATCTTAGAATGGTTGTGTTCGATAAAATAGGAAGAGACGGCTTTTAAATAATCCATCTTCCACATCGTCATTTATTGATATATCAATTCGGACTACAATGCCGATAAGAAAATATATCCCCTTGATTGTAATCAGGATTTCAGTCCCGAAAATGGCCGTGTATTGGCTCGCAGAATAGATACTCGAATACTACAGTCAAGAAACCAAATGAATCGAATTGCTTCGTTTTAGTTAATTTTCTTTGTTGTTTCTATCTCTTCAAAAGTTTTTGAAAATTTTTACTTCATCTTCCTCACCATTTTACCATAATTATTGTATGTTACTATTATTCATGACAAATTCATTTGATATTGTCTATTGATTGATATATGGATTAAATTAATAATAAAATAAATAAAAAGAATATTCTTTGATTATTATATATACAAGAAAATCATTAAATGAGGAGGGACAATATCAATGGGAAAAAACCTAATATATTTTTGCATTTCAATCAAAAAAAAATATCTTCAAATAAATTCCGATGTTTCAATTCAATTGCTGAGTTTATATTAATTGATCCAATAAAAAGAAAAGACATAATTGAATATCGAAATTAACTACCAATGTCCACTTTCATTCATTGTTGTAGTTGTTGGTCGATTATTCCAATTTGGTGGTGCTGCTGTTGTTGTTGTTGTTGTTGTTGTAGGAGGAGGAGATGATACAGATTTATTATCACTAACAAATTTTTTAGCCACACCATGTGCCAATAACATTCCACCATATAATAATGAAAATTTAAGTAGAACACATCCAATACCTTTATATAAACCTGAACTTCCTTCTGTTTCTTCAATTGTTTTAAAACAAGACCAAAAATCAGTATAATAAATAGATGAATTAATCGGTAATACCCCAACACCAGTATCTGTATTATCAATAATAGCACGTACACCTTGTACATGAAGACGATGTACAATAGTTTCAACGGGATAAAATAAAACTTGACCAAAAAAACTTGCAGCAATATGTGCAATTAATGATGCATATGTTGTTTCAAAAAGACGAACATTTTCATCTGTTTCATAATCATCATCCATTGATAACTAAAATAAAATATTAAATCTGGAAAAACTATTCTTATTTTAAAATAATATTAAACCTGAGCAATACGATGTTGTTTTCTTTTTCTATATCTATCAGCTTCTTGAATTGCATTTAATGTTGGTAAAATAATTTTATATAAAATTTTTTCACATATATAACGTCCTGTCATAAGACCAACAGCTGGAATAAGAATTTTCCATATAGGTAACATTTTACCTCTTCCACCACTAATTGATGATGATAATGGAATAAATCTTATAAGTGTATCACGTATACCATCAAGTAAATTTCCATCAGATGCACTTATACTTTGAACTGATTCAATAAGCATTACATAATATATTGGTGATATTAATAAATAAGCAACACTTAAATAATCAAATTTTTATATTTAACAAAATATAATTAATAAACATACGTTCGTACAGATACATTACGAATAACTCGACGAACTTGTTGTGTTCGATTATGTTTACTTCTATTAGATAATAAATATACCATGAGATATTAACAAAAACAAATTTTTTCTAATATTTTATTTACTTTTTTACAGGTATTAGATCTTGAAGAAAATTATCTGTTGCTACAACTAAACCATTATAAGCAAGTGAAGTAAGAACACCTTTCCATAGTGCAGATGGACCCTAGATTAAATAGATATTTTATTTTAAAAAAAAAAAGAATATTTGATTTTTTTTTTATTGATTTACTTGTGCTGAGATTTTAAAAAGAACAGGAAAAACACTAACTGGAGATAAATGATATTTAATAGCTTCATTATTTACCTTAAACGAAATAAATATGATTAAATTAAATATTTCAAAATAAATTTTTTTTACTTGAATTTGTCTTCTAAGAACATCAAGTGGATAGAGAAGAACATGTTCACAAAATAGACTAAATAAGAAATAAAACTACTAATAAGAAATTATTTTTTCGTTATATTATTATATTTACCTAGCCATTTTAAGTCCAGCTGCAGAATTACTAGCAGCTTGTTTTGAATCTTCTAAAAAGAAAAAAATTAAATAAATAAATATTTCAGAAAAAAAAAAATCTTCTTTTACGTGAACTCATTGATCGACTGACCACATCAGGATAATGACGTGTTGATGATGGTCGATCCATAGATGTCAAAATCTAGAATAAATATACATCTTGTTTATTAATGATATTTAACATTGAACCTAAAGTTCAAATAAATTGCTTTTATATTATACAAAAAGAAAAAAGAATAGTTTGTTTATTTATTTGATGAAGATTTAGCTTCATCTTCTACTTCTTCTTCAAGTTTTTCTTCGAATTCTTCAAATTCTTTTTGTGCTGCTTTATCTACTTCATCTTCCGTCTAAAATAAAAAAAGTTAAAATGAAAAATAGAATTTCTAAAATAATAATAACTAACTTGTTCAACACCTTTAACTTCAGGAATATAAAATTGTAACATATTTTGTACACCATTTTTTAATGTTATTATTGAACTAGGACATGATGTACAAGCACCTTGTAATTTTAATTTAACAATTCCATCAACAAAAGCCTTTTTTTTTAAAAAAAGAGAAAAAGAAAAACAAATGAATAAATTATTTTCATTTAATATTTACTACAAAAGTAATATCTCCTCCATCTTCTTGAACAGTTGGACGTATTCTTGAATCAAGTAATTCTTTAATCATAGCTGTTGTATCATCATCATCAGGTGATACACCTAAATATAAAATTTGATTTATTTTTTCAAAATAAAATTAAAATTCTTCACTCACTTACTGCTTGTTAATGGTTCAGCATCATCATCAATAACAGGTAAATTTGTTGAAAAAAAATCCATTATTGAAGCATAAATTTCTGGTTTTAACATTTGCCATTGAATATCATCATGTTGTTTTGTTATTGTTATAAAATCTGAACCCAAAAAAACTGATTTAACACCATCAACACGAAATAATTGTCTAACAAAAACAAAAATAACTTATTAAAAAAATAAAAATTCTTTGATAATATACTTTGCAAGTGGAGAACAATATGCTGTTTGTACATTAGGAAAATCACGTGTACCAACACCTGAATCAAGTACAGAACGACCTGGTAAAAATTTTAGACTATTCGGATTTGGTGTTTCTTGAGATTGAATAAACATTGAACGACCTATTTAATATAATTCAAAAAAACAAAATTCAAATTTGTCATCCAGGTTTGAAATTTTCACGCTGCATTTCAACTCATTAAGTGTTTAAAAAAAATAAAGCATAGCCATTTAATCTAGTTTATTACACAAGAATAGTTCTTATCTTCTGTTTTATTATTATTAGATTAGTTAAATAGCATAGAAAAATAGAGTTATGTTTTCTCTATTATATTATAAAAAAGAAAATTTCAACAAATCCATTATACGAATATATAATGCCTGGAATACTACTTTTGAATTTCCATAACGAAGAAACATTCCCAACTGTTAAATTGCTTTTAGGCTGGTTCTATTGCCATTCGATCAGTCTTTTTGAAACATAGCTCAAAAGAGAGGTTTTTTTAAAGTACGATTAGTTGGACAAGAGTATGTTTGTTCCGGCTTTTCTAATGATTATAAAAGCCGTCTATGGACAATATTTGAGGTTCTCATACCCATAGGCCAAAAAATCAATAAAAACTCCCATAAGTCAATAATAGAAGATACACTTTTTCATTACTTACTAAAACTGATTGAATGGTAATAGAATCAACCGAAAAGCGATTTAACATTTAGGGATGTTGTATCGTAAGTAGAATTTTCATTAACATATAAAACTAACGAGGGAAGGTCCCGAGGTGTCCAATGAGTTTAGAGTTCATCTTTTGGCCACTAGTAGACATCGATGATATATGAAAAACTTCAAAAGAATACGTGCCCTTAGGTCTTTCTTCAAGAGTTATAGCTGTTTTAATATAATTTCAGCCTAGAGCTCGATATACGCCAACAAATCAAATGACATTATTTCGAATTGAAGTTTAGCCCACATACAGCTATGCTTATGACTAGAATGCACTAAAAATTTCAGCTCAAAAAAATGTTCCCTTCACGACATATTGAATTTACAATAAAACATGAGTTTCACGCTTCTTTCATAGGATAAGAATTCATCTTGTGCATTCAATATCTCGTGAAAAGAACATTCTTTTGAGCTGAAATTTTCAGTGCATTTTAGTCATAAGCATAGCTATATGTGAGCCAAATTTCAGCTCGAAATAATGTCATTTGATTTGTTGGTGCATATCGAGCTAGAGGCTGAAATTATCCTAGAACAGCTATAATCCTGGAAGAAAGACCTAAGGGCACGTATCCTTTTGGAGTTTTTCATATCTCATCGATGTCTACTTGCGGCCAAAAGATGAACTCTAAACTCGTTGGACATCTCGGAATCTTATCTTATAAGTATCCATACAAATGTCTTAGACTATTAAACATCTCAGATGAATCATAAAAAATAAAATGAATATGTATTCTGATAGAATGAAAAACAAGAAAAGATGCCTTTTAAATATGTTTATCATACACTGTGAGAATCAGTTAATAAGAATTTCTATATGCAATTGTTCTAGAAATTTTCGCGACGCATCTTTTAAGAAAAAAAAACTTAAGATTTTATCATTTCTTCAAGTTGAGATATACGTTATACAAAAATTTTGCTATATCCGAATCCAGAGATTTGTATGGATACTTTTACATTGTAGGTTAAGACTTTCTATTCTATATAAAATTTTCTTAATATTTACGTAAAATATTCCATGATTGAGATGAAAAATTTAATCGAAATGTTGATCGTAATAACATCTGGAAAAAAAAACACACACACAAAAGAAAAAGAAATTTTTTTGTAAATAAATCAATACTCTTTCTTTATTTTAAATGTTGTTTATTCTAAAATATGGTGGAATAGAAGACAACTACAATATAATAATAAATTTAGGAGAAGAAAAAAAAAAAAAGAAAAAGTTGAAAATTGAAATATGTCTTTAGACATTGGTTGTTAAAATATCGGTATAAGTTTTAATTTTACTTGCAATACTCATATCAATATAACGATCTCCAAGTTCAATAATCATTCCACCCATTATTGATGGATCAACAGTTGTTTCAATAGTTATTTTTTCACCTGTTTTACTAAATTGTTTTAATACAGAATTAAGTTCATTACGTAATTTATCATCTAATGGTTTAGCTGTTACAACCCGACATAATAATTCTCCTCTATTAGCAGCCATTAAACGATTCATAACAGAAACAAATTTTGATAATTTTTTTCCTCGTCTATTATCAATAAGTGTTTCAATTGTTGTTCGTGTCATATCAGATAAACCTAATTCATTAAATGAATTCATACGTTGTTCACGTGATACACCTGGATTACGAAATTGCTCAGTAATAGATTTATTTTCTTTTAAAAGTTTTTCTAATTTTTGAAAATCAGCATCAACTTGATCAAGTTTATTTTGTTTTGATGCTGCTGAAAATAATGCTGAGGCATAACGACCTTCTAAACCAAATACAGGTGTTGGTGTTGCAACTAATTTTGTTGATGATGAACTATCCGATGGTGTTGGTAATGCAGATTTTTGTAATAATGTTACACTTGTACTAAAACAACGACCAAATTGATTACGAAGACCAACTAAACGATTAGCCATCATCTTCTTTTTTTTTATTTAATAAATTAAATCTAGTAAGAAAAAAAAAACAACAAATCTATGTTTTGAATATAAACATCGAAATAATAATAATAAATAAGTCCAATCTATATAAATATATATGATTGGTTAAAATAAGACCTCTATAGAAATGCATTATTATTATCTGCGTCATCGAAATAAAAATAAATGTTGAGAGGAAGAAAGAAAGAAAAAGTGTTCCCTTCTTTTTTTTCATTAGAACGGAAATGATGATCTCTTAGTAGTTTAATATATTTTTTTTATTTAAGATTAAATATGTCAACGTCGAAACCTGTTGAGTGGGTTTCAGCATTGATTGAAAGATTTGAAGATCAAGTAAATAAAATTTGTATTTTTTAATTTATAATATTTTCTTCTTTGTTTTTTTTTAGTTACCAATTAAATGTGGAGAATTAACAAATCAAATGAGATTAAATTTAGAACAAAATAAAGAATGTTTAATTGCATTAAGTCGGTTTAAATTTTCACTTGTTATTATTGGTCTTACAGATATTTTAAAAACAATTGATAATACTGTATAGAGATGGTTTTTCAGATTTTATTTAAGAATATTTGTTTGTTTTTTTCTATAGAGATTTGGAGGATTTGATCAAGAAAAAAACATTTATGAATCATATTTAATTGTACTTGATGCTGTTGAACAATGTTTAGCTAATGTAAAAATTTTTCGGTTTTTTTTATTTAGTTATTTATTTTTAGTTTTTTTAAGACAAAAGATTTAAGTACAAGTCGTTTGGATGAAGCTATTTATGTTAATAGATTATTACCTGTTGTTTGTAAAGTAAGAATATATATATTAAATATAATTTCTATATATATATATATAGTTATTAAATGTTCCCGGTGATGGTATAACAGTACAACATGTTCGACAATTAGCTTCAAATGTTTTATTTGCATTAAGTGTTAATAATTTTAGTACATTATTTAGTAAAGTTGTTTCAAGGTAAATTAAATTAATTAATTTTTAGAAGAAATTTTTATTTTATATAAATATTAGATATTTAGGAAAAGACTTTTTTTTTTGTTTGTATAAAGGTAAAAAATAATTTTGCTAACTATTTGATTACTAATTAATTAATAAATTATTTTTCTTTTTTTTTTTCTTTGTAATAATTTAAAAAGAAAATGATTTCTATTTAGACTTGAATGCTTAATTGCATCTGGTGATGAAACATGTGAAGCCGGTGATCTTGATCTTATTCAACATATGAATGTTGATATGCTTAAATTAACAAGACTTCTTAATGGTTTTTGAAAAAAATTTATTTAAATATTTTTTTTTATCGATTTTTTTTTCTAGAGGAAGTACAAAAATGGAGATTACTTAAAAAAATGCATCATACAGAACTTGTTAAAAGTGTTGAAAAAGTATTTTTTTTTTTTTTATTAAAAAAAATATTTCATATATAATTATTAACTTATTTATGTAGGCTATATGGAATTGGTTAGATACATATCCAGAAGAATTTACTGATTTACAAAAACGTCCAAATGCTGAATTAAGTGGTAAGTTTAAGAAAAAATATTTCTTTCTAATATTAAAATAATTTAATAAAAAAAAGATAATTGTGAAAAATTATTTGAATTACTTGATTCATTTGGTGAATCAAATCGTCGTAAAGTTCAATATATATGGCCATTACAAATGATGTTATTAGTATTATGTCCAATAATACTTGAAGAATTAGTATATGCATTAGAAAAAGGTGGACCATGTTCAGCTGAACATTTACGTAAAAGAAATTTTATTGATATACTTAAACGTCAATTACATTCACAATTATTAAGTAAACAACATTCAGCTGGTGGTTCAGAATCCGCAGCTGTTGTTACATTTGTTAAATTATGTAAATCAGCAACATATATTAATAATAAAGATTCAAATAATGTTTTATTTGTTATGGTACAATCAGTTATTGGAGATTTAAAACAAATATTATTTAATCCATTAAAACCATTTACACGTGGACAAGATAAAATAAATATTGATTTAGAATTAATGATTGAATTTTTTCTTGCATGTCTTAGATTAAATCCACATAATAATGAAGTATTAAAAGTTTGTTTAAATTTATCATCACCAGCTATGTTTCATTATGTATTAGTTAAAGCACTTTATAGAATAATAACACAAAAACGTTTATCATGGTGGCCACAAATTGACATTGTTTATTCACGTGCTGGTGAATTACGTAATATGTTTACAGATACATTAAATAAAGTCTCACAATCATCAACATATTCAACAACACCATTAAGAATATCAGGTATAACTGGTGTTAATACAATAAAAGAATTTTTATTTAATACACAACAATCCCGTTCATTATATACACCTGCTTTTAAATTTCGTCCATCAGATAGATTAAGTTATGATGAAGGACCAAATAATCGTGAATTATTATTATGGATTGTACGTTTAATTATTGTTGATCCATATTTAATGTTACATAATCCAAATAAACTTGATCATGAAACACAAATGTCAACATTTAATTTAATAAATGGTCTTGTATCACTTGTACATGATACATTAATGATGCCAGATATAGCACATGCAGCTATGGAATCATTATTAGTTTTACATGAAACACGTAATGTTGAATTATGGAATCCTGAAGCATCAATAAATACATTTTGGTCAATATCAAGTCAAGTACTTTTTTCAATATCACAAAAATTAGTTTTACATCAAATATATGAATATACATCTGTATTAAGATGGTTAAGAGAAATTCTTGTTTTACGTAATGCTTTTCTTTTACATCATAAAGATAATGCATATCTTGGTTCAAATATACCTGTTGCTAAACATGCACATACGAAATTAGAAATTGTTTTTTTTATTTATTTATGGTCAATTGATCCTGAAGCTGTTAAAATAGCTATGTCATGTTTTGCTTTATTTGCCTATGAAACGGAAATACGTTTTGGTTTTGATGAAACAGCTGTATTAGCATTATTACCTAATTATAATATTTATATGGAATTATCATCAGCATCAACAACATTAGTTACAACAGGAAGAAATGCATTACAAAAAAAAATTCTTTCATTATTAAGACGTATTGAATATGCAACTGTTGGAAACAAACAAGCATGGTATGATACATTTGTTAGTCAACAACATTTAGCAAAATTTTTGGCTGTTTATCCAAAAAGAGTTGATGATATTGGTAGTGGAGGTTCAACAGCTGGTTCACCATCTGTTACAGCAAGTGAAACAACAAGTTTAACTGGTGGGGGTTATGCAAAATTTAGTAAAAGACGAACTGGAGTTCATTCAAGTGAACATGATATTGAAGTTTGTTTTTATTTATATTTGATAAATTTCGACGTTGTGTTTTTTTTTCTTTTATCTTTAAGGATGTTTTTCATGAATGGGCTAATATGACTGGATTTTTATGTGCACTTGGAAGTGTTTGGTTACCAGCGAAAAATCGATCTGAGTATTTATATTTTATTTTAATCATATTTAATAGAGAACAAGTAACGCTCGTTTGAAGACTCATTCAGCTCTTTCTCGTAGAAATCGTGTTTTTTAAACTACCATCAAGCTATTCATTTATAAAATTTTAAAAAAACCAAAGTCAGATTCAAGTTCTTCGATCCCAATTATCATTTGGTTAAGTTTTATAGGATAATATTAATAAAATGTTTTTTTGACCTTGTGCGGACAAACAAGTAATCAGACAATTTATGTTTGCAAGACTCTTCTCTACGAGAAAGAGAATATCATATCGAAATGGATACATTTATCTGTTGATTGAATATAGAAGAAACCAGTTTTAAAATTGTATTGTTTTTAATTATCATGACTTGACTTGAGAATAGAATAAACATTATATTCGAAATTAACATAAAAAATTGTGTCCTCAACCAGTTTGTTCATAAAGCTTACTCGTATGGATGAATTTTCAAGTCAAACTATGACAATAAAAAAATGAAAATAAATATTTTTTTAAAAGAAATAAATATGAGAACAAAACAGCAGAATAGACGGTCCTTCCATTTTTCTTTGGTCAGACGTAAATCTATATTTATTTTTCAAATTTTTATCAATATCCCCATGTTCCCTCAATTAAGAAAAATTCTTGAAATGAGACTGAGCCAATAAAAACGATCAAATCTCTTCGAAAAATTTCGAATCTTATAAATTATTTTATTTAGTCAACATGGAATTCCAGCTGATTGTCGACGTACATCAATGGAAGCAGTTAGTTCTGATCTTCATTATTGTCCTGTAACACAGTAAGTTAAAATAAAATTTAATAGAAAAGAAATTTGAATTTGAATTTCTTTCTTTAATATAAAGATTTATTGGTGATTGTTTAAAATATTTGGTATGTCAAAATGAAAAATTTGGTTTACAAATTCAACGTCATATACAAGATTTATTAGGACATGAACTTAATCCATTATGTTATCCAATATTATTTGATCAAATTAAAATTCAAGTTGATAAATTTTTTGATTCAAATGGACAAGTTATATGTTCAGAACAAAATACACAATTTATTGATAATGTTATTGTTATAATGCGTTCTGTATTTGAAATGAAAGCTCAACAATCATCACAAAATTCATTAGAAGGCCCAACAACAACAAATTCTTCAAATACATTAGGTGTATCAAATAATACAAATAATTCATCACCATCTGTTGTTACAAATTCTTCAAATGATCCAAATTCAAATTCAACAAATTCAAATGGACGTAATGGTTCTCAACAAATACATGAAAATCCATTAGCTAATGTTAATAGTTTAGAACAACTTGTTTTAAATATTGTTCGTTATGCAAGACATTTAGATACAAATGTTGGAGCTATTGCTATTAGAATACGTATTTGTCAACTTGTTGAATCAATGATGAAAAGACGTGATGATTTATCATTTCGACAAGAAATTAAATTTCGAAATAAACTTGTAGAATATTTAACTGATTGGATTATGGGAAATTCACATCAATTTAATCAAGTAAATATTCAATAAAAAAAAAAGAAATTTTTTTTTTTAAATAATTATTTTATTTAGGTACATGCATTAGGACAATCAGCAGCTGGTGTTACTGTTAGTAGTAATGTTAATGTAACAACATCACAATTAGTTGTTGATCAATATCAACATTTAACACGTGAATTAGATCAAGCATCAATGGAAGCTGTTGCATCATTACTTCATTCACTTCCCTTACAACCCGAAGAAAGTGATCGAGGGGATTTAATGGAAGCTAAATCACAATTATTTCTTAAATATTTTACTTTATTTATGAATTTATTAAATGATTGTAGTGATGATTTAAATGATGATCAAAATTCTTTACCTGATCATCATCATCAAACAAATAATGATAGAACAACAACAAATATAACAAATCAAACACAACAACAACAACAACAACAGCAACAACAATCACAATTAATTCATCAAATACAATTAAAACAACAATCATTAAGAAATTCAACTATTGTTGCAATGTCAAATTTACTTGCAGCTAATATTGAAAGTGGTCTTATGAGAAGTATTGGTATGAAAGAAATTTATCAATTTATTTTTTTTTTATTATAATTTCTTTTATTTTAGCTTTGGGTTATCATCGTGATCCTCAAACTCGTGCTGCATTTATGGAAGTTTTAACAAAAATTCTTCAACAAGGAACAGAATTTGATACACTTGCTGAAACTGTTCTTGCTGATCGATTTGAACGACTTGTTGAACTTGTTACTATGATTGGAGATAAAGGAGAATTACCTATTGCTATGGCACTTGCTCATGTTGTTTCACCTCAATATATGGTTTGTATTTAATTATGACATTTTTGTTTTCTTCTCATACAAAATTTATTATTAAATGTATTTTTCAAAGAGAAATTCTTGCTGCTTCTGATGAGGAAAAGGGGTTTTTTAATAGTTTTATTTTCTTCCATTTTTACGATTCTCGAAATCTTGAAGTCCTGAAAATCCCAGTCATGATTTTCTGGAAGATGGTTAGTTTATTCAATATTAAAGGTGAAATAAAAATTCTATTTTCCTCATCTGAAAGAGAAATTCTCAATCTATTGAATAAAAAAATTTGTTCGAAGTTTTTCAATTTTTCCAAAATTCAGTTTTGATTTTCTTAGCGAATATTTAAAGTAGGAATCTTAGGTAGGGTCCGGCGGGGTTGTACCGATCCCTAAATTTTTTCCTGCACCCGTCGGGATTGGGACGGAAAAACCCGTTCCCACCAGACCCTAATCTTAGGTGACATCTCTCTATAATTTTCTCAAAAATTCTTAAATACAGTATCTAAACTTCCTATATTTCTAATTATAGGATGAATTAGCTCGTGTATTTGTAACAATATTTGATGCAAAACATTTATTACATGAATTATTATTAAATATGTTTTCAAAAGAAGTTGAAATAGCTGATTGTTATCAAACAATATTACGTGGAAATGGTTTACCAACAAAAATAATGTCATTTTGTTTTAAATTATATGGTTCACATTATTTATATAATTTATTTGCACCAATATTATCAAAAATGTTTATAGCTGATTTACGTTCATATGAAGTTGATCCATCACGTATTGAACAACATGAACAATTAGATGAAAATCGAAAAAATTTACGTTTATTAACACAAGATGTATTTCAAGCTATTATTGATTCATCATCACAATTTCCAGTTCAATTAAGAATATTATGTTCATGTTTATATCAAGTTGTTCAACAACGTTTTCCACAACATCCATTACAAGTATTTTATTTATTTAAAATAATTAATTTTTTTTTTCATTATCTTCTTTTTGTTTTTCTATTTAGGCTGTATCAACAGTAATGTTTCTTCGTTTTTTAAATCCAGCACTTGTACTTCCACATGAATTTGGTATTGTTGATGCTGAACCATTACCACGTATAAAACGTGGTTTAACACTTGTATCAAAAATTTTACAAAATATAGCTAATAATTTACTATTTACAAAAGAATTTCATATGCGTTGTTTTAATGATTATCTTCGTTCAACATTTGATTTATCAACAAAGTTTGTTTTATCAATAAGTGAACCAATTAATATAAATACAATAATACCATCGGATGAACAACAATTTATTGAAAATAATATTCATGATTCTCCAACATATCCAATGTCTTATATAAGTGATGCAAATGTTTTAGCATTACATAGATTATTATGGTATCATCAAGAAAAAATTGGAGATTATTTATCAAGTGGAAGAGATCATAAAGCTATTGGAAGAAGACCTTTTGATAAAATGGCAACATTATTAGCATATTTAGGTCCACCAGATCATAGACCATTAGATTCACAATGGATTTCATATGATATGACAGCAACGAAATTTGAAGAATTTATGGCTAAAACACAAATGCATGAACGAGAAGAATTTAAATCATTAAAAGCTCTTAATATATTTTATCAAGTTAGTTTTTTTTTATTTTTAATAGTTTTAAAATATTAATTAAAATATGATATAGTTCAATGTTTTCCTTAGATATATCTCTATCAGATTTCATACTTTTAATTTGAATCTAATTATTTTAGGCTGGTTTTAGTAAACAAAATAATCCAGTATTTTATTATATAGCTCGTCGTTTTAAAGTAAATGAAATGAATTGTGATTTATTAATATATCATGTATTATTAACATTAAAACCATTTCAAGCTAAACCATTTGAATTAATTGTTGATTTTACTCATACATGTACAGATAATCGTTTTAAAACAGATTATTTATCTAAATGGTTTATATGTATGCCTGATTGTTTTTATTATAATCTTCAATCATGTTATATATATAATTGTAATTCATGGGTAAGAGAATATACAAAATATCATGATAGAATATTATCATCAATAAAAAGTTCACGAAAATTAATATTTCTTGATCATATATCACGTTTAAATGATTTTATTGAATATGATCAACAAAAATTTCCTGGACATACATTATCACTTGAAGAAGATCTTCGTGTATTTAATAATGCATTAAAATTATCACATAAAGATACAAAAGTTGCAATTAAAGTTGGTCCACAAGCAATACAAATAACATCAAGTGAAAGAACAAAAGTTCTTGGTCATAGTGTTTTATTAAATGATGTTTATTATGCATCAGAAATTGAAGAAGTTTGTCTTGTTGATGATAATCAATTTACATTAACAATAGCAAATGAAACTGGCCCATTATCATTTATTCATAATGATTGTGATAATATTGTACAATCTATAATACATATTCGAACACGTTGGGAATTAGCTCAACCTGATACAATACAAATTCATAATAAAATACGTCCAAAAGATGTACCAGGTACATTATTAAATATTGCATTATTAAATTTAGGTTCACTTGATCCATCATTACGTTCAGCAGCATATAATTTATTATGTGCATTAACCCAAACATTTGATTTACGTATTGAAGGACAATTACTTGAATCATCTGGTCTTTGTATACCATCAAATAATACAATATTTATTAAAACAATATCGGAAAAATTAGCATTAAAAGAAGCACATTTAACATTAGAATTTTTAGAAGAATGTATTGAAGGTTTTAGAAATTCAACAATTGAATTAAAACATTTATGTTTAGAATATATGACTAAATGGTTACCAAATTTAACAAGATTTTGTAAACAAAATGATGATAATAAAAGAATGAAAGTATCAATGATACTTGATAAATTAATAACATTAACTATTGAAGAAGATGATATGTATCCATCAATACAAGCTAAAATTTGGTCACATCTTGGACAAGTTAGTGATTTATTAGATGTTATTTTAGATTGTTTTATTAAACGTTCTGTACTTGGTGGTCTTGGTTCATTACAAGCTGAAATATTAGCTGATACAGCTGTTGCTTTAGCTAGTTCAAATGCATTATTATTTTCTCGAAAAGTTATTGGACGTCTTTGTCGTTTAATTGAAAAAACATGTTTATCACCAACACCAACATTAGAACAACATTTAATATGGGATGATATTGCTATTTTACTTCGTTATTTATTAATGCTTTCATTTAATAATTCACTTGATGTTGCATCACATTTACCATTTTTATTTCATATTGTTACATTACTTGTTAGTACAGGACCATTAACATTACGTGCATCAACACATGGTCTTGTTATTAATATATTACATTCATTATGTACATGTTCACAACCACAATTTAGTGATGAAACACAACGTGTACTTAGATTATCATTAGCAGAATTTTCTTTACCAAAATTTTATGCTTTATTTGGTTTATCAAAAGTTAAATCAGCTAGTGTTATTGCTTTTCGTACAGGTATTATAAGACAACATCATCATCATTCAAATCAATTAATATCACAAGATAAACAACAACAAATTTCTTTTGAACAACGTTCTATTATAAATCCATATTCATCAACAATTGAACAAACTGAAAGAATGAGTTTAGTATCACTTGAAACAATAACTGATATTTTATTAGAATTAATGGAAGCTTGTATGAATGATATTAATGATTGTGAATGGTTAGCACAATGGCAAGAATTAGCAAAACGTTTTGCTTTTCAATTTAATCCTGCTTTACAACCAAGAGCTATGTAAGTTTTTATTATATACATACATATGTACACACTACAGCTCCGGAAATATTTTCCGCGCTATAGCTTACGTCTATACTCTGTCATCTGAACTTGTATTGAGCGCTTGTTTTTTTCACAATATCTTTATTAATCTTCAATATCGTTATACTATCCAAATTAGCAATTATTCTGTTAATTACATCAAAAATGAAAAGAATATTCACTAAATTTATTTTCTATTGTCTTTCAGTACAATCATCAAAAAACCAGTTTTCTCCAAAATCGATTAAATATCGATGAATTTATTCTAGTTACAATTCATTCGTTAAATCTTATCATTTTTGTTTAATTACTTTATTTAACATTGACCCATTTCACATAAGATAACGGATAGAGCAAAATTTTTCCATTAATTTTGTTTTTGATATAACTCTGCAATGGAATGTAATAGTCACTTGATTTGTTTTTTATTAGTATGAACTTCTATTTCAAGAGAGATATTACGAGAAACTATATAGTTTATAAACAATAAGACTAATGTTATGGGATAGTTTAACGATGTTTTGAATTCGAAGAATTTTGCAATCAAATTCTTTTATATATTTTACACTTTCTAACAGATAACAACCAGGAAATAATCGTTCAAAACTATCACTCTGCTAGTATTTTTTTGAAGCATTCGGGAGATTAAGTAGGTGTTTGTCTTTTGAAGTTTGCTCTAGCGATTTATTAATAGTTCATCTGTTATATATAATTTTAATAAAAAAATCTCTTTTTGTTTTTTAAAGTATTGTTTATGGTTGTATATCAAAAACAACAAGTGATAATGAAATAAAATCATTATTACGTATACTTGTTAAAGCTCTTGAATCATTTTCTGATATTGATTTAATTGATTCAATAATAATGTGTTTAACACGTTTATTACCATTATTATCACCTGAATCAAAAATTCATAAATTTATGTTTTGGATTGCATTATCAATATTACAACTTGAAGAAACTCAATTATATGCATCTGGTTTAGCATTACTTGAACAAAATCTTCATACACTTGATCATATGTTAAATTTATTTCAAAATACCAATACACATCAACAACAAACATTAGAAAAAATTATGATGGATACAAGAGAACCATTAGAATGGCAATTTAAACAATTAGATGCAAGTATGGGTTTATCATTTAAATCAAATTTTAATTTTGCACTTGTTGGACATCTTATTAAAGGTATTTGAAAAAAATATTTTTTTTTTTTTTGTTTTTGATTAAATAAATAAATATATAAAAGGATTTCGTCATCCAGTTCAATCAACAGTTGCTCGTGCAACTCGTGTTCTTTTAAATCTTCTTAATATTGTCGCTAAATCTGAATCTCATGATAAATTTAAAGTAACACCAACATCAGTACCATATTTAACTGCATTAGTTAGTGTTGTTGAAGAAGTTCGTACTCGATGTCCAATTAAAAATCGATCTAATATTCTATCATCATCATCAACAACAACAACAACAAATCCAAATTCATCCATAACACAAACTCATCATCCATTATCACAAATTCCTCAATCACATTCAACAACATCAATTGCTGATATAAATAATATATCAATAAATTCCACATTACTTAATATACATAATGGATTATATCCTCGTCGACAAAAATCTTGGGATTCATCATATGTTGATAAAACACGTAAAATAGGTAGTGGAATATTAACAATATCTGGTAATCGATATTTATCTGTACCATTACATGCACGTCATTGGCATTCATTTGATATTGAACATGCTGTACCAAGAATACTTACAAAACCAGCATCAACACTTGTACAATTACAACAAGTTAAACAAACTATACCAACTATTGCTGTTACACAACAAAATCTTCCAACATCGGATACACAACAAACATCACAAGTTTGTTTAATTCATTCTATTTTAATTGAGTCCTAAATAATCTCTTTTACAATTCATTCTTAATTTTATTTGAATATGTCTATTATAGTAGTGGATAATCGAGCATAAACTATTTGTTGTATTATTTAAATAAAAACTTTATTTATTTTTAGACAAATAGTGAAACAAATTTATTATTAGATCCAAATGTATTAACAGATACATCAACACAAGCATTATTATTAACATTATTAGCAACACTTGTACGTAATACATTAGATGAAAATGAAATGAGAATATTATATGAATATTTATCTGAATCAAGTATTGTTTTTCCAAAAGTATTTCCTGTTATACATAATTTATTAGATTCAAAAATAAATTCTGTACTTTCATTATCACATGATGAATCAATATTAGCTTCAGTTCAATCAATTATATATCAAATGATTGTTTGTTCAGTTGGTGATGATGCAAGTCAACAACAACAACAACAACAACTTAGTTATTTACAATCATGTGGTTTTGGTGGTTTATGGCGTTTTGCAGGACCATTTAATGTTTCAAGACAAAATCCAGATAATGTTGAATTATTTGTTAATTGTTTAGAAGCTATGGTTGAAACATGTTTACCATCATTAGATGAACATGAAGATGATGAACAAAATGGAATTAATAATATAACAACAAATAATGGAAATAGACATACATCTTTACATCATCATCATACATTTAGACATCATCATCATTATTCAGCTTCATCAGCAGCTGCTTGTCTTAATGCTAATTTATCATCGTCTTTATCTAGTGTTTCTATTGGTAAGACTTTACAAACGTTATTTTCGATTCTTAGACATTTGCTTTATTCTATAAGAAAAAAAAGAATATTTATTTAATATAAAATATATATTTATTTAGATTCAATTCGTTCACCAACTGATCGTGATGGTCAATTTTTTGATTTAAATGATTTAAATCGACCAACACAAAATCAAAGTCAAAATATAAATTATAATCGATCTCGTATAACAGAAAAACGAAATCTTATTTAAATATTTTATTTTTTATTTATCTTTAATATATTAATCATTGTAATTTTTTATGTTGTCCATTGTTTTTTAAACAAAAACAATTTATCTTTTATTTTTTAAATATAGTCTTTTCATATTTATTCAAATATAATTATATTAAATTTTCATTTTACAATGAAATATATCATTGATTAAATAAGTGCAGTTCTAGTATATTCTTTAATTGTTCATCAAATGATGTCAAACAAGTATTACAATCCTTCGTTTCGTTCCTTTTTACTTATTAGTATTAAATATTTATATTCTATGCGCTTTCTTTTGTTCTCTATGATAACATACACTAAAAGATGTTTTTAATGCAGAGGTGTCCATCGCGGTTGACAATCTGCCGCTGCCGCTGCCGTCACCGCAATCGCGGCAGCGGCAGCGCCGTGATGGACATCTTTGTCATATATTACCCTTAATATTTCATCTTTAAATATAACGAGTACCCCAGGCGAAATGTGTCTCTCAGTATTTTAATAATATATTTTTCAATTTTCATCTGATTGGACTAATTTCCTTTAAAAACGCACTATTTCAAGCTCTACAAATCTATCAATTTGGTATCTCGATTCATAGTACGTAACAATTTATCAAAAAAAAATGAAAAAATAAAGACTTTTGGCAAATCTTTCAATGTTATACAAATCTTATGTTTCAAAATTTTCTTTTCTTTTTCTTCTTCTCACTGTAGTATATTTCACATTTACTAGAGTTTATTGAACATTAAATAAAACTTGTGTCAATAATAGTACTATAGCGAACGTAATTTACCAGACGAGACGACGTATTGTACAACTAAAATCATGAACAAAATGAATAAAGACGAAAGAAGCAGTTTAACATACTAGTTTCGTTCAATACAAATTCATGTAATCAAGACTAAAATTAATATCAATTGAAAAACTAACAATCATTTAAAAGAAAAGAAAATTAAGGGCACTCCTCCCTCTTTTTTCATGATTTCCAGATCTTAGAGATGAGTTTTTGCCATAGCTAAATTTCTGACCTTCAGAATCCTATAAGTTCGGATGAAAACATCAGAAATTAAAACGGATGATTTTACCTCTGAAGAATACCTCAAAGTATCTGTGATAAAAATTGCAGCCGATCGGACAAAGTTAAAGGGAGGTTATCGGTGATACAATCGTGTAACATGAGTGAAAAGTCAGTTTTTGAGAAAAATGTAAAATAAGTTCGGGAACGGTCTGATTTTTTTTCTAACATTTTATGAACAAATTTTCATGTAGAATCTATTGAACACATAGAAAAAATTTTGAAAAATTTTTTTTTTGGGAATAGCTTTTCATGGTCTTTCAATAGCAGCGAAACGGAGGGGCAGATTGAGGTCATTCAACTGAAGATTGAAATACCAACAGATAATCTATCTACAGCGCACACAAATAAAAAAAATTTTTTCAAAGAGTTCGATAAAAAAAAGAGGGGGAGGTACCCTTGATTAAATGTAAATGTGATATTAAAAGAAAAAGTACAATGGTATATGTTCAACAGATATATATTCTAAAAAAACTTATATCAATATAAACAAATAAAAGAAGATTAATAAAAATAGAAATAATTGGTTAATCTATCTAATTAATTGTTTATATCATAAAAGTATTGTAATATAGAGGGACGTAAAAATTTTTCTTTACATTAGTTTAACTTTAGGAGCAATAAACAATTGTTTATTTTTCCTACTAAAACTGAAAACAGTCACCAATTTTCAAGGCTTTTCTTTTCTCAGTGCTTATAGTAGCTAACTTCATAAATTGACTTCAAATATTAGAACATGATGAAATTTTCCAATTATTTTAAAAATATAATATACACAAATATAATTATTAACATATGTCATTTAAGATTATACACAATGTGAAAAAATACTTGTTCTTTTTTTTGTTTTTCTTTTCTACTAAAAACAATGATTTGATTCAACATAGATAACATAACATATAGCATATATTTGTTATGAAAAGATCAAGATGAATCAGCATTTATTACCATTTACCTGTTTAAAAGCAAGACAGATTTCGTGTCCTAACTAGACGTTAGACGCATGAATGTGCATCAGCGTGACTTGTGCGGATCAATAGCCCACGAACTGATTTAAGTTAGAATAGCATCTACTGACCTCCATCTTTCTTTTTTTTCATTCGTTACTTTAACACAGAGGTGGGCAAGTCAAGTAAAAAAGACAAGTTAAGTCCAAGTCAAGTTAAGTCAAGTCAGACTTGATTGACTTGACTTGACCTGTCTTGGAAAATTTTTTCAGGACTTTGTCTTGACTTGACTTGACTTGACTTGAAAATTTTTCTGATCTTCCGACTATGTTCCTAGTTTTTCTAATGAACGATGTGACTGAGAACACCAGTATATTCGTCTTTGGTTATTAACTAGCGGATACAACATCGTTGTTGGCGGGAAATGCCGTATAACTCTCAACAGGCATCATAAATATTTTATTTTTGTCTGTCTTTGGCATAGATATAAGAAGGCAAATGAATTAATTGATAAATAAACCAATCAATCTATCATTTATCAGACGCAAAATAAATGAATAAAACAATTCTTTGTTTTTTATTCTCTCTCTCTTTTTTATTTATTTCTGTCAGAGGTGGGTAAGTCAAGTCAAAAAAACAAGTCAAGTCCAAGTCAAGTCAAGTCAGACTTGACTGACTTGATTGACTTGACTTGACTTATGACTTGAAAATATTCGATTCGCCCACCTCTGCTTTAACACTCCATTTAATATTCATTTTTATTTTATTTTCCTATGATCCAGTTTTTTGTTTAAAATACAATTAAATCTATTTTTTAATTTCGTGTTTTTTCTTCATAGATTTTCAAATTTTTCTTACTTATTGATCAGTTCATGGCTACAAGAAAACGATCATCTTCAGATGAATATGGTAAATATATAAATTATTTTCATTTATTCAATGAAAAATGTTTTGATTTTATTTTAGTTTTAACTGAAAAAGAAGAACCATCATCAACAACAACAACTAATTTGTCAACTGATACAACTACGACAAAGGTAATTTTTCTTGTAAAAATAAAAAAAAAATCTATCTAATAAGATTTTCATTTATTTTTTAGTCAAAAGAATTTCAATTTAAATATTTTGATTCGAATAGAATTGATCCATTATTATTACATTCATCATCATTTATCAAAGCTATACATTTAATTGAAGATTTAATTGTGAATCCAAATTTAAATGTTTATTATTCACATGTAGCAATACCAGAATTACGATTAATTAATATATTTAATAAAGAAGAATCTTTACAATATTCTGATCGTATTAAATCGTTTTTATGTGAATTAGTACAAGATCTTCAACTTAATATTGTTAATTTACCTGACACCTATTGTCATTTCGTAGGTGATCATTCTTCTAAATCAACAGGGAAAGGTGATATTATTCAATATGATAAAACAACAATAGATGGTATAATTCATGTAGAAACATCAAATAAAACAGTAGCATCTACAATAGCTAAACAAGTTTTTTTAATTTTTGCAAAAACATTACATGAAATTGGTCATGCTTGTATATTTCGTAGTGGTCGATTAATGATATCAACACGTCATCATTTGAAAACAAACCATGAATGTTTTAATACACCAGCTACTCATGCCTTATGTGCTGAAGCCGGTAATGCTATTGAGAGGTAAAAAACGTTTTCATTTTTAAAACAATGACATACCTTTTTTTCTTTGTTTATTACTGGCCCTCAAGAACTTATATTGTAATCTTCGTGTCATTTTAGATTCTTATTTGGTTCAGTTATTGGTACACTTGGAAAAAAAGTTGGCGATTTATATTTAATTAAAGACATTCTGCTACAGGAACAAAAACCTAATGGTATTATTGATTCTTCATGGTTAACAAGATTTATTGATTCAAATTTATCAAATTTAAATGATTTTCCACCAATTATATATATGACATTGACAAATAAGAAATTAAGAAAAATAAAATCGAGTCCTAAAACTTTAAAAGAATGTACAAGTGATGATGATACAAATGACGAAGATGATGAAGAGAGTGATGACGAAGAAGACGAAGATAATGATGATGATGAAGAACCTTTATTAGTAGCAACAAATTGACTGAAGAAAAAAAAATTATTGATTTAATATGAAAAAAAATTATTGATTTAATATGAAAAAAAATTTTTTTTCAGATTTTGTATTTAATCATTATTCCTATGTAACTCTTATTTTGACAAATACGATGATAAATAGTAAATATATATTCATTTGTATGAGAAAACATTGTATTCTCTACGACTTTAAGTTCTTACCAAGTTTTTTCGATATTTAAAGATTTTTAAATAGCATTTTCATTATGAGAATATAATGCGAAGATGAATGGCAGTTATAATCTTATCGATAACAAAAAAAAAATCTTTCTTGCCGATATTCCATCATCGATTAGAGCAGAAGAATTGTCAAAGTTTCTTCAATCTTATAGAGAAGTTAAATACTTCGATTGAAAAGAAAATCTTTTGTTGAATGTTAGGTGGAAGAAGCGTTCATTATCTCTAACTGATATCGAGATCAATTGGAATTGTTTATTTCTTCGGAAAAAAACCAATTACTTTGTAATTTAGTTCTTGGCTTTGTTACATATAAGATCATGAAAAAGATTAAATGTTTTTCATTCAATTCTAATATTTTAATCTTTATGGAAAAAAACCTTTTATTTTGATGATCATTGTTTTCGTCTCGATGGAATGTAAAAGAGTATTAAAATATGAAGATATAAATTTTTTATTAACCAAATAAATTGGATCTTATTCACCAAAAACTTCTAAATAGAAGTTTTATTTACAAGAAATTAGATGTAGACAAAAAAAATAGGTTTCAGAATTTTTTTCTATTAAAAGTGAAAGTAAATAATTGTAGTTATGCTAAAATCAGATGAATTTCGTATTAAATCAATTTTATATAAATACTTTATCTTGTAAAGAAACAGAAAATGTCAAAAATGAGTCCTTTTTTTTCAATACAACTGTTTAAAAAAGTCTATCCGATCTTGACAAATAAACTTACTCTCAAGCAGTCAGTATAATATTATTCTAATAAACTATCCTATAACTCTATTTCATCTGAATCGCTAAATATTCATATATCATTAGTCAATGAACATTTCTTTTGATAGATTCACGAAAATATTTTCCAATTTAGATATAAAAAATGTTCATACACTAAAATTATTTTATGTTCTATGTATTTTACATAGATTGTTTTTATTAGGAACAATTTTTTGCTAATTCTTCGTATTAAGGACAATGTTTCTAATAAGAACAAATTGAACTACTTAAAAACTTCCGATACTTACTTGATTTATATTCGAGATAATTAGTTAGTATTCGCACTATTCGATGCAACAGACATTTTTACACTTAAATAAGGAAAAAACACTTTTTTTTAATGATAAGACATGTTGTAATAAAAAAAAAGGAAATATGAACAGCTAATGAAAATCTGTTTTTATTAGGAACATTGGTGATAGTTGAAGGAGAATAATATAACTTAAAACAATAAATACATGATGAATTTTGATGAATTTCTTTATCTTTAAATTCTAATGTTAAAATTCTAGTGATGTATAATAGAGAATAATAAATTCGAATAGTTTTTAGTGAAGCTTTTTGACTTCCAAAAACTTTCAAGATATACTCTTATTCACTTCGATGAATACACTTTTGGAATCCATAAGGATCTATTGCAAGCTGTCAGATTTCGAAGATTCAAGATTTATGTCTTGTCGGTTCGTTTTTGATGAACATTTTTTGATATATTATTAAATATGAAAAACCAATACTCTATTTAAAAAAAAATCGTATGATTGATCTATATTCTCTGTTGTTTTCGAAAGTGAAAGCTGAGAAAGAAAACGAGAAGAGAAGAAACATAAAGGGAAAAATTTTTTTTCTAAAAATAAATTGTGAGTCGTTTGAATATTTTTCAAAAGAAAAAAAACAAGTACAGAATTATCGAAAGAAAAGAAATCAAAGAAGATAAGTGAAACATATAATCGCACCAAGTGTTGAAATTCCCGAAATTTATAATATTTTCATCTTCTTACCATGTTTTATTCTACAAATATGTTTCAATATCTATAAAATTTTCTTTTTTTTCTTGAATTAATTTTTCTTTTTAGAATCCATAAAAGAATTATAAATAAAATATTCTTCAATATTCATCGTGTAATGATCATATTAGTTTATGATTATATAATAATAGTATTTATTTGTTTTTCTTATTATTTAAAGTTACATTTTAATCCGAATTCTTTTATTACATTTCATTTTAAATGTATCCAAACTATTTATGATGACGTGCTGCACAAAGTAAACGATGATTAATATGCGCAAAATTAATAAGAAAAACATATTATAATATTTATAGTTCCCAAATATGTACTATAATAATGTCTCAGAATTATATCCTATTTATATATTAAATCAAAGTAAGATAATTGTTTATTTTTTAAAAGTTATTATATATAGGAAGAAATCTTTGAAGATGCTGCATCTAATGGCATATTTATATTAAACAAGAGATACAGTTTAAAGTATGAAAATAGTGTTTGAAAATCTATTAAGATTTGTTTGTTTTTCCATGATAGTTTCAAATTTATTATTTATTTCAGAAATAAAGAAAAGTTAAAATGTTTGAAAGAATTTTTGATAGAAACAAAATAGAGTTCTGCCATTTTCATCATTGAAAAGAAGAGATGAAGTTCTATTGAATCTCATATTTTAAATATCTTTTATCGAGAGGCTTTAGTTAAGTCTTTTGAAAAATCTCATTTTTTCCTAGTCTATCAGGATAGACATCTTAAAAAACTCGACTAGAATTTCTCGATAAATAAAGATATTTAAAATATGAGATTCAATAGAACTTCATCTCTTCTGTTCAATGATGAAAATGGCAGAACTCTATTTTGTTTCTATCAAAAATTCTTTCAAACATTTTAACTTTTCTTTTTGTTTCTGAAATAAATAATAAATTTGAAACTATCATGGAAAAACAAACAAATCTTAATAGATTTTCAAACACTATTTTCATACTTTAAACTGTATCTCTTGTTTAATATAAATATACCATTAAATGCAGCATCTTCAAAGATTTCTTCCTATATATAGTAACTTTTAAAAAATAAACAATTTATTCCAATGAAAACAAAAAATATTCAAAGAGTATAAATTAAATTGTCTCCAAGTGTATATTCAATTGGTATATATTGTATCTTAAAAATAAGATTGATTTATTATGACATACAAATCAATATTTGATTAATGATCTAATATAAGAATAATTGGTCTAATCATTCATCGAATTTTATTAATCGAAATTTTTATTATTAATATGGAATTGGAAGAAATAGACTCAATAGTAAACAATAGTTTTTGTTCCCATAATCCATAATAATCTGTGTAATATAATGAGTAATATATTATATTATTGACATGCAGAACAAGAAAAAGAAAATTGATGTTTTGTGTATTGTTTTATAATTAATAATCAAGAGACACATTATAAAAAGTCAATAGACTAAACATGTGTATTTTCAAGAGAGAAAAGAATATTATTCATCAATAAAAGTACTTGATGAAATGTATCATTTCTTCTATTAATAGATAAAAAATCAAATTTTCATTTAACTATGATTAATAGAAAAACAAAAAAAATATTATAATATCATACAATTTTAATGGTTATATTCCTCAGAAAGAAAATTCTAAATTTAAATAAATAATAATTCGAATATAAAATAATTTTCGATAATTAATTGAATATATAATAGATATATTTGTACAAAGATGTATTAATTGATAATGAAATTCCTAAAAAAAAAGAGTTTTATACAAAAGTTCTTTTTTTTGTTCATTATTACAAATATCTCACATACTAAACATACATACATCATAAATGAAACACAGAATAACATTTTAATAAGAAGAAGAAAAAAGGGTTTGTTTTGGATGTACATATAGATGATAAGAGAAAGAGAGAGAGAGAAAGAGAGAGAAAATTTGAATTTTATATCGGAATGAAAATGGGTTTGATATATTGTTTATTTAATTGCTTGTAAAATTCCATTGATTTTTTTTGACATTAACTTTCCATCTTCTTCAATAGTTTCTGTTGTTTGACCATTTTCTTCTATTCTAAAATTTACAAAAATTAAATTAAATATGTTTCTAATATATCTTTCTTTTATACCTTGTTGTAACAACACGATGACCATTAATTATTTTAGTTGATTTAGTTGTTTTTTTTCCAACTGGTTGAGAATGTCCATTACTATAAATAAAATTGAAATTTTTCTTTTTTAAATAAAAACAAAAAGCAAATGCAAACCCAAATGCAATATTAAATGATGATATTGTTCCCATATGATTTCGAAATGGATCATGATCAAATAATGACATTCTCATTGAAGGAAAAAAATTATCAAATAAAGCCATTTGTTGTCTATGTGGATCATGTCGTGATAATGATGAACTTGGATGTCCAAAATGATGATGATGATGATGACGATTATGAAAATCACGAAATGGATCTAGACCAAAACCTATTTAATAATATATTTTGTTTAGTATTTTATTTATTACAAAAATAAAAATAAAAATCTCTCATTCATCATTCAAGGATAAAATAAAATCACACATCTTATTCTCATTTAAATTTCTCACCAATATGAAAAACCTGACGTGTCCATTTATCTAAAAAATAATTTTGATTTTTTTTTTTAAATTTTCTTCTCAAATATAAACTACAAATTAATATACTAAAAAAAAAAGGAAAATCTTCATTTAAAAACTTACCAAAATCATCATCCATACCAAAATGTGACATAAATTGTTCAAATATATCAAATGGATTATGAAAATGAAATGTACGATTAAGAAAATCTTCAGAAAATCTTGAATAACCATTATTTGATGAATAATTATTATTTCCATGACTACTATTTGATAAACCAGCTCGACCTAAATGATCATATTTTCGACGTTTATCTTCTATAAAAATACAAAATTTATTTATTTTATATAAATCAATCAAATATTTACTATCAGATAATACTTCATAAGCTTCAGAAATTAATTTAAATTTTTCTTCAGCTTGAGTTTTATTTGAAAGATTTTTATCCGGATGCCACTAAATATATATATATATATATATAGATTTTATTATTTCAAATTAAAAAAATTCATTTACTTTTAATGCTAATCGACGATATCTTTAAATAAAATTCATCCATAATAATATTTATTTATATATAAAAATCAAATAAAACTTACGCTTTTTTTATTTCATCATCAGTAGCTGTCTTTTCAACTTCAAGTAGTTCGTAAAAATCAGTCATTGATTATACTAACAAAATAAATATAAATCTTTAGAAAAAATTATCGTTTTTGTTTTTCTCCTATATAGATACCTTATTTTATATATTCTTGGTCTTTTTTTTCCGAAAGCAAAGAAAAAGCCTCCGCACTTATTATACATTGGTCTAACTTATCGACGTTTAGTTATATCAGTATATATATATATATATGGATAAAGAACGGCAAAGAGAATATATATATATATATATATAAACACATTTTTCTTTCGTTATAATCAAAGATCGTATAACAATGATCATCATTGTCACAATCGATTAATTTTCGACACTTACCTTCAAATGTTCGATTGATGATAATAATCAAATAAGAATAAGAAAAAAACCTTCACACCACAATAATTAATTATTATTGTGATATTTAACCTAAATTAATTAATCAAAAGATATTGACAATATAAATACACATGTTTTACCTATTTTGTATTTGAGATTCAGTTTAATTTATGTATACAAATACATGTACGAAAAAATTAATCAATCTGAAATAAATTATAGACAAACCTTTATTATTATTCATTAGGAATAACCTATGATATAACATTATTTGTATTTTACGAGAGAACCTCTTCAAAGTGTTACTCTCCGTTTGGGTTCATAGCGTAGATAAGAGTCCGTAAAGCTTGCATTAGTAAGGTATTGGGACAACTCACTGTCGTGGTATCCCTCAGAAAAACTCATCTTAGAATTTTGATCTGAAATTTTGTATAGAGATCTCAAATGAGAGTGGGTTATTGTGAGATACGGCTGTGATACTCTATTATCACTTGTATAGACAAGTTTTGCTGTTCTTATTTGCCATTGGAAGCATTCAAGAAAGCTGAAACTAGATGAGTTTTTCTGTGGAATATCACGGCAATGAGTTATCCCAATACCTTATAAATGCAGGCTTTGCGGACTCTTATCTACGCTATAAGTCCAAACGGACGGTGTCATTTAAGGAAGTTCCTTTGTTAGAATATTTAACATAATACACACTTGTATTTTCTTTTCTAAACATTGATTAAAAGAGATAAATGATCTAAAATCATTGTAAAGAAGTTTGTCTGATGTGCTTATTTGACAGTCATAGAAAGATTTTCTCTTGTTAATCTCGAAGGATCAATAAACATCCCCATACGTCAATAATTCTTCTCGCAAACATATCTGATGACATCAATGAAAAAAAAAAAACTAATTACAAACTTTTTCTATATATTTTTGAAAATATAATGAACATAAATATGATTTTATTTGTCTTATATTATAAGAAAAAAAATCCATTGATCAAAACAAAAAAAAAGAGAAAAAATTTCTTCTGACGTAAATAATGAATTGATAATTATGAATAAATGAGAAATAAATCTATTGAAATAACCTACGCTTTATTGATCATTATTCTCTTTCGATTAGGCAAAGAAAAAAAAAAAAAAAAAAAGTAAATTAAGAGTAGAAACAAATGATGACAAACAATATTCATATGTCATATTGAATATGAAGGACAAGTAAACAAACAACAGCTGAGAAATTTTTATTTGATATTATATTAACCAATAAAAAATCATTTTCAATATTGCATTAATGTGTCACAAAATACGTCATGTGCTTTGATTATAACATTGTTTAAAAGCAAATGAATATTCACTCTTTCTTCTATTAATCAAATTGCGTATTATATTCAGTCTAGTTTATTTTTTAGATTTAAAAAAAAACGAAATATGCGTTGGGATTTTAAAGTAAAAAATAGTTATGAAAATCGACGTGCAGAAGGTTAGTTAGTTTTTTTTATTAATTAAATAATTATTATTTTTTTTTCTAAAAAATAATATTAGGTGAACGTATTCGTCGTGAATATCCTGATCGATGTGCAGTTATTGTTGAACGAGCACCAAATTCACATATTGCAGATCTTCCATCAAAAAAATATTTAGTACCAAATGATCTTACCGTAAATAAGATTTTATTTTCACAAAAAAAAAGAAAATAATTCTTTAATTTATTAAAGGTTGGACAATTTTATTTTTTAATTCGTAAACGAATACAACTTCGTCCTGAAGATGCACTGTTTTTCTTTGTTAATAATGTAATATAAATTTTGATTTTTTTTATCTAAATAATATTTTTATTTGTTTTTAAAGACAATTCCGAATACATCAATTACGATGGGAACTCTTTATCAAGAACATGTTTGTATTTTAATTTAATCGATTTTAATATAAATTCGTTTTTGTTTCTAGGCTGATGAAGATAAATTTTTATATGTAGCTTATAGTGATGAATCGGTATATGGTTAAATTTATATACTATTTATTATCTTTAAATATATATATGTAAATCTTCTTTTGTTTCGATAAATGATTTAAAACCGATCAATATTAATGTATCGTCATGTTCTTTTCTTTTGTTTTTTTGTCTTTGTTTATAAAAATTTCTTTCTTTTTCAATGTTGTCATTTATATTGAACATATATTTATTCGAGATAATTTCTTTAAAATAAATATTTAAATATATATATGTATGAATAATTATGATAGATAAGTCATATGAGTCATGTATAATGACGTATATATGATGGATGTCAAAAGTCTCGCATTACCTTTTTTGTTATTCAAAATTGAAAAAAAGACTGTATGATACAGCTGCTTCTCAGTGATTGAATTAAATTAATCTTGGGTAGTTTAAACATACCACTCAAAACAAAAAAGTCGTACGAGACTTTTTTCGTCCACTAATCGAGAAACTTTATTTCTATATAATCTTGAAAAGAAAAGAATATCGAAGATCATACTTCAACTAATATCATTATAATAAGTTTTAGATAAAAATTTTTATCATTATGATTTGTGTATGATTTCTACAATTTATATACGATCAAACTATTTTCTAGTCGAACTTGTTTTATTTTCAAAATGGAGAAAATTAAAATAATTGTTTATGAGACATGACGAATGCATTTTTATTATATTTCATCATTTCATTATCTGATATGGTTTATCAAAAGAAAATAAAATATATCTAAACATGTGGTGTGAATAGCTCTACAATCTTCATAGGAAAATTTTTTTTGTAATTGTTTTAAAAAGAAAATTCTATATGAATAAAATTTTTCCGGTGAGGAAATTTTAGAAACAAAAAATGCAACTTTATCATCTTTTATAATACAAATTAAATTCTATTTATGTTTATTGTGTAAGAAAATTATACGAAAATATAGTATATAAGAATTTTTATCATGTTCGATTGAAATTATTGATTAATTGTCAAAAATCATTGATAGATGAGACTTTTTGTACGTTATGACCTTATTTCGAACAACTCATTACTGTAACTAGTCGATGAAAATAAACGATAAATTTAATATGTTGTTTATTTGTTCGTCAATATTAATGAGTCGTACCTTTATTTTAATGTAACGAAAGATCATTGTGACATATAACTTTCGAAATTGTTCACTTTTTTCTAAAATCATCCAATTCATTAGCTAATTATGTTCGTTTTTGGTATAATTGGTTCGTCATTAAAGAGATAAATTAATACATTTCAACTAACAGTATTCAAGTCGATGTAGTTTATTAATACTTCAGTGTTGAATTCTTTATACAAAATACAAGACAATTAATTTCAGAATTGGATGTTTTGTGCCATATTGAGATTTAGTTGTAATGTTGTACTATAGATCTCAAGTTCCTCTATCTAAATCAAAATTTCATCTCGTTGGCAAGTCATTTTCATGGATTTTTTCACATGTTTTTCGACTATGATTACTTTTAGAAGGATTTTGTCTTATACATTATTAGAGAAAAAGACATGTCTCGGTTTTCCCTCTTGATTGATAAAAATCGTAGGTCCCTAGCTATTACCATTATCGAGCACTTAAACGTATACTTACTCCACTTTAATTCTGGCGCGAACACTTAAGAATGTACCGAGCCTCTCGCTTTGATTCGATCTGAGTAGGTACTATTATAGGTTCATAATCGATTTTGATCACTTTAGCATATAATGATCAAAGTTGAGACGATCTAGAGTCTCGGGTTCGGTACATCCCTACTTGAAGGACGAATCTTATCTGTAACCCCAAGTTTCATATAGTTTGATGAAATATTATTTCCTTAAATAAAAAAACGGAACATTCCGAGAACTTTTTGATCACCCTATGTATTTCATGATGTGAATATGTTTGTTTTTATAATCAGAAAGAAAAAACTATTCTTTTGATATAAGTTGAAGTATTTTATATAAAAGTAAAATACACACTGATTATTTCTTTCAAAATCAATTATTTTATTTTAAACAAAGAAATAAAATTTTTTAAAATATTCTTCATAATTATTTATTTTTATTTGAAAAGTTATATTTTAATCTGATAATGAATTCATACATATTTATTTTCTATCAAAATGAGACATAAATATTTATATTACAATATAAAGTTAATTTTATTTCCTAGTGAGTTAAAGAATATGTCAATTATAATACTTGAATTATTCATTATTACTTTCTTCTCAATATATTTATCTTTTACTCGAAAATGAATCGTCTAATTTTCTATACATTCTAATGAATTTTATTATGTTCATGCATATATATATATATTTGAATAATTATAATTAAAGATATTCAAGTATTAGTGTTAGACTCTTTGACTGTAGGCGATGATTTACAAAGGAACTAGAAATCCATTGTAAGGTATATATTATAGTTATTATTTCTTTCAGACATTATAATTACCTATTAGTTGATTTGAATAAATAATATATTAAAAAGTAGAAATATCCTACACTGACATTGAACTTCAAGTAAAATATTATATATAGATAAAGTATTTTCTTCTTAATTAAAATCGATAAAAATGAGCACATTAAATACAATTCAAAATGAACTTCTTCGTTATATGTCATTAATAACAATAATTACAGGTACAATTGGTAATATTCTTAATTGTTATATATTTACTCGTCGTTCACTTCGTAAAAATTCCTGTTCAATTTATTTTCTTGCATCAAGTATAGGAAATTTTTTTGCAATTTATTTTGGTAGTGGAACACGTTTATTAAGTAGTTTTCATATTGATCCACCATTATCCCAAATGGGATTATATTGTAAAATAAAAACATTTTTAACCTATATAGGTTTATCAAGTTCAACATGGTTTATAGTTGGTGCATGTGCTGATCGTTATGCATCAAGTGGTTCAACTGTTCGTTTACGTTCATTTAGTCAAGTTAAAATAGCTCGACGAATGATTTTTCTAATAATAATATTTATTATAATTATTTATTTTCAAATGAATTTTTGTTTTGATGGAAATATTCAAGCAGCTAATTGTTATCCATCATCAACATTTTGTAATACATTTAATAATTTTAATTTATTAATAACATATAGTTTATTTCCACCAATATTAATGTTAATACTTGGTTTAATGACAATTCATAATGTACGTTATAATCGACATATTCGACGAGAAATAAATAATAAAGATCGACAATTAACAATGATGCTTATAATTCAAGTTATTTGTGTTACTATTCTTTCAATGCCAATATCAATTCAAAAAATTTATTCACAAATGACAATTAATAAAATAAAAAATTCTGAAGAAAAAATTCTTGAAAATTTTTTTGCAACATTTGTTGTTTTACTTGCACTTATCAATTCATCAACATCATTTTATTTATTTACATTAACTGGAAATGTTTTTCGAAAAGAATTAAAATTTTTAGTTTTTTCAAATCGAAGACAAACAGCTATTCAACCATCAGCAACTATTAGAAAATATTAACATTTTATACTTTTAAAAAAACTTTATAGAAAAGCATTTATCTTTTGCTTTTTTTCTTAAGATTTATTAGAAATTGAACATCTCGAATAAATTTTCTAAGAAAATCGAATCGGGTCAAATGTGTTGTCTGTAGATCTTCCAGAAACAACATTGTTTTTTCTCGATTTATGACAAGGAATTATCGGTCCGAGCCCTGTCAATATATTTAAATTTTTTTTTCATATTTGAAAGAACGCGTCGACATGCAGGGTACCACAGAGTCTTTCCTGTAACTGAATATCCATTTTTGTTCTCTATGATTGCAATATACCTCATATTCTGAAAAAAGAATAACAATGACATGAGATTTTTTTTATTCTACTCTTTTGTAACATTTTTAATCATGAAATGATATTTTTCTTGATAGATTAAATATACGAAGTTGTTTGCCTTTTGCTTTCTACATATCATTATCCGTCTAAATAGATATTTTAATTTCTATAGTACAGTAGATATTAAAGTATTTTTTATTCTACTCTTTTGTAACATTTTTAATCATGAAATGATATTTTTCTTGATAGATTAAATATACGAAGTTGTTTGCCTTTTTCTTTCTACATATCATTATCCGTCTAAATAGATATTTTAATTTCTATAGTACAGTAGATATTAAAGTAAGTTTTTTTTAATAGAATTTAAAAATTTCAATTTTGATTAATATAATTTAAAATAATCTTTTAGTTTAATTTTATTTCGTAGAATAATAATTTCTACTCTAACATCTATACATATAAAGTGTACTTGATTAATCCAGGGATAAAATAAAATTGTAATCTATACATGTGGATATATATATATATATTAATAGGAAAGAGAAAAAGAAAAGAGTGAAAATGTGAATGTCATTTTTAATTTTATTCTATAAATCACATTTAACATGAATAGTAAACATAATCAATCGTCTCGTCGTCATCCACTTAAACGTGTACGTACAGATAATGAAAATTATGGATCAATTATATCATTATCTAATGGACGAAATAATAAAAAATTTTGTCGACAATCATCTGAAGGTATTTTTCGTTTTTTTTTAAATATATATTTCTTTTTTATTTTCTTATTTAAAAGATTCTGCATTTGTGGAAATAGAAAAATCATCTGATGAACGTGCATTTGATCTTTTTTATAAGTAAATAATTATTTTTAAAAATTTTCATTTTGTTTTTTTTTTGTTTTATTTAGAGAATATTTTTCTCAATTTCGTCCTTATTTTAAACATCGTTCAATAGTTATACAATTTATTGAACATTTATGGTCAAATATGATTGAATTATCAAAAGTAGCATTTGTTAAAAAAATTCTTAAAGAACATGATATATCTTCATCTAATTTTAATGATAGTGATACATATTCAAATGATGGTAAAAGACAAAAAAAAAAAAAAAAAACGAATTAAATATTTATTTTATTTCTTAGAAAATGATTCACAAATAAATAAAACATTAAATAAAAATTTTTCAATATTAAATTCAAATAATAAATATAGTCGAACTTTTATAAATGAATTTTTATTTTATTTAAAACATTTTATAACACCAAGATTTATTGATAAAAAGTAAAAAATTTTTGTTTTTTAAAAAAAAAAACCAAATCTATATTTAAATAATAGTTCATCATCAAATATTCAAATTCCACTTCGTCGATCATCACGTATTCGTCGAGCACCAATTAAATGTGTTTGTTCGACATGTGTTACAACATGTGTTACAAATGAAGATTCATCTTCAATAAATAATGATTTACGTTAGTTTAGTTTTTAAATAAATTTCTTTTCTTTTTTTTTATTTTTTAAAATTCTATAGAACATAAAGTATTTCGTCAATTAATTGATTATTATCATCAACTGTAAGTTAATTATTTTAAAAAAAAATATTTCATGTTACAATTATATGGGATATTTATAGTGATGATCAATATATGGATATATCAAATTCATCTTTATCAATTAATAATGATAATCAAATCCATACACCATTATCTGAAGTTTGTTTTTTTTTTATTTATATTAAATAGATAAATAAATAAATAAATATGATTAAATAGGTTACAGAAACATCAACAAATGTAAGATCATCTCCATTAATAAATTCCATGGTATCAGTTGATAATACTGATGTATCATTACCATCAATAGATTTCTTAATTGATTCTTCAATAACTTCAAATGAAAAACTTCCATTAGTTGTATCTGATACTTTACCAATAAATGATCAAGTAGTGCGACGTACTTATGTTATATTAACGGAACTTGATGAACCATTTTTTGGTCCTTATCCAATTGAATTTACAATAACAATTTAAATAACTTTTCTTTTCTTCTTTTTTTTTTCTAATACAGTATGGATTTTCTTTTTTTTTGTATCAAAAGTTCTATGATTTGATCTTCTAAGTTGCTTGAGATATTTTTTTGTAAATTTATTAGTTAGTTTTTGTTATTCTTCTTTTCTTTTTGTTTATATTTCTCGATATCTTTTTTGTGTTGATTAAAAAAAAACAACAAACCTAATGTAGTATATATTTCATTAAGAATCTCTCTATATATCTTTATTATTTTGAAACACTTTTTTTTTTTTCTTTTTTTTTGTTCTTTGTTGATATTGTTATGTTATTGATCTTTATTCTATGATGAACAGAAACAATATGTAATGAGGAAGAGAAATGTCATTATTTATTTAATAAAGCATCTTTCTTCATAATTGTTTTATAATGTGAAAATTTTAAATTTCAATCTTCAAGAAGAAATAAAGTTTATTCAAATAAAAAATAAGTAGAAGATCGAATTGAGCTTGTTAAAGCGAAATCAATATAATTTTAAGACTAGTGATACGCTCTTACTCACATTGAACTTGAAATTCTGAGTTATTAAATCGCATTTGAAGTTATTTTGGAAAAATTCTTATGAAGATAAAATTCAAAAACATATTGAAGTATTTCATTAGTTGTATAAAGGAAATGTGTAATGAAATAATTACAATAGACTTTTGTATTATTTGGTTGAAATGTTTTAACTGAATAAGAAGATGATGTAGATAAAATAAATGAAAGAATTGATCGGGTTAGATAATATTTTTATTTTTTAATTGAATTTATGTAGGATGGTGTAAATTTTATTTTGCTGTAAAATAAATGGGCATCACACAAAAATTTTGGTTTATGATATTGAAAAACTAGATCATATTATATCATCATATCTGAATAAACTTTAAGCAGGTCTAAAATCTATTAATTTGTTATTTTGTTGATTATCGATATCGATCAGAAACGATATGATGAAACACTTTATAGTGACTCGAAATATAGCAGAAATAGACAGAAAGAAAGAAACGTTTTGTTATACATATGTATGCTTGTCTATATATCTGTCAAATAAAGTAGTGTTTATGATTCTCTAGAACAGAATTGATCATACATAAAATAACGCTATCTATATTTCATCGTAATATGTATATACTAGACCAGTTGTAATTAATCATTGCTATATCCATATGAATCCGATCAATTTTGACGACTAAGATAATCTAGAAAAAAACATCAAGTATTAATATATACCATATGTTAGTCGTTTTTTCTTTTACTTTTAACAATCAGAAATAAAGTCATGGATGACTTTTGATGCTTTCGTTTCGTAATTTAGAGCCCTGCAGGAACAGAGTAGGTTAAGTCAAAAATTTAATAGGAAACAGCAGGATTTGATTACAGGTAAATTTTTAATTGAAAATCAAAAGAAGCATCTAATGGTCTAACTGAATAGTTCAAATTCATTTAAATTATGAATTAAGATTATCCAGTAAGGATAGTAGATGATTTATTGGATTTCGGATTCAGAATTTAATTTGTTTTTCTTTTTCGATATGTATTCTACAAAGACTTATAATGATACAAAGAAAAGAACGATATACGCTCAACATGATAACTAAATTTATGAGAATTGTAATTTGCTTTTCAAAATCACGAAATAATCAAATATTTGTACTACATCTTTAAATTCTTCACTATCGATCGCAAATAATCCGTAGTGATAGGATTAAGACTAGAACACTATGTGAAAAGACAGTTAGAAGTTGCCCGATCAATTCATCGCATATATAGAAGGGAGCACAGTGGGCAACCAGGCGGACATGACCGAAAGTTCTATTTTCCCAAGTTCAAATATCGGAATGAATACGTCTATGGTTAGTCTATCTTACCCTAAAACTAGATTTCCAGAAATCGAGCCATACCCCTGGAAAAGTCCAGCGTCAAAAAATTGCTCATAAATCGATAATTATACGGAGACCATTCCTTTTTTCAACTTATCAAAACATTTTAAAAAGAAAAACTATCTGAAACGAATGACTGACCCATAAGCTATATTGGATGAAAAAATGATTTCGATTGAACCAAAAATGAAATAGAAAAAAAGTGATTATTGGGCCAAAAATAGGTCAAAAAATAGGTCATACCGTATTTTATGAACGCTACAAAGAGTTTTCATCCGATTGAGCTGAAATTTTCACCAATCATTCTCCAATGTGTGATTTATCATTGATCATAGCGCGATGTTGAATCAGTGAACACAGGCCGAGCTAGAGGTCTCCCAAAAAACCAGGTTTCTGCCCAGGAATGGCTAGTTTTGAGAAGATGAGAACGTTTTGACGCAAAACTAAGATCATATTCGGAATCAGCTCGTCGAGCTGCATCCAACCATATATAATAAAAAGCATTTTTTCGAAAAAAAATTTTTGACCTTCGTGCAAGGAAAGCTAAAAAAGATGAGTCATTCCGTATTTTTCGAGCATTATAAAGAGTTCTCATTCAACTGAACTCAGTCATTTACTCACTGTGTTCATCTATATTAAATTTTCGTTAACTATATACATCGTATCGCATCAGAGACCATATACTATGCTAGGAATTCCTAAGAAAACCCTGATTTTTGACCCTAATTCCTTCTTTTGGCTCCCCAAATCTCTTTTTTTATCCTTAAAATAACATCTTACCGAGAAACCAAGGTGATTTTCGGAATCAGCGTGCCAAACTACGTCGAATGGTGAGTGACACGATGTATTTTCTAATAAAAACTTTTTTTCGAAAATTTTGGCAAAGGCACCCCACAGGTGATTTTCACGAAAAATTTTTTTTTTCAGAAAGTGCTTTATTTGCTTAAAGATGATTTTCTAAGTGATATATAATCACTTCTAAGCAATAAAAATCCGTTTCAGAGCACGAAACTTACATGTCCGCCTGCTATACGAAAGTTGCCCACTGTGGGGAGAGCGCAATGGTGGAATTAGGGGAAGATTTACTTTGAAATCGCAGATTTTTGAAAAAAAAAGTCGAAATTGAATTTTTGTATAGGAAGATGCACCGAAGCTTTCTCTTTCCGAATATAGATAGTTTTTTGCAAAACGATCAGATTTTCACGGAGTTGTCGTTAAAAAAACTGGATATCCCTTCTACCATGTTTTACGAAAAATTTTCGTAATTTTTCGAAACTTTTTCAGTTTCGAAAAAACGGCGTTGACACTTGTGGTAATATGGGAATGTATTCATAAAAACTTAAAATTTTTTTAACCTATTCCAAAGTATTCCGTTAATCTAATATTAACCAATTGTGCTGCTATTCTTTTTTATAGAAGTTATATATTCTTAAGATAATTATAAAAAAATGAACAATGATTTGGAAATGACTGATAAAAACTCCAATCAGATATGATAGATGTACAACAATATCAAAATACATTATTCTTTGAGGATTGTTCTTATCACTATACAAGATGATCTATTTGATGGTTAATACATATCTGTACTTTATCTGCAGGTTTATTATTGACAGCAAGTATTTGTGATTCTGAAACAATAGATTACAGTATAATTACAATTATATGAACACAAATTTTAATAGTTTTGTTTTATTTAAATGTTCAACTTCTCTTCGATCCATGAAATTGCATAAGACAATATTTCCTCTTTTCCTATGTCATTATGCAATTCGTGAGAATGGTCTGGCCATACTTTAAATGTAGCATCACCTCTCACTCTCTTGCGCACCCATTTCTGAATACCATGAATTGGTGTTGTAGTATCTGCCTCACCATGTTGAATCAACAAAGGCCATGGTGCATAAACTGTATTCTTTTCCAGGAGAACACCTAATTCCATGAATACAGAAACAGTCGTTGCTGTCCATCGATCGTGGACAAGTGGATCATTTCGGTAGGCTTCAACAACCTCACCATCGGTACAATATACATTCGTAGAGTTCCCATGAACAGGCAAACGAAAATGAGGATCTAAATGGGCAAAAGCACGTGAGAGAAAAAGCAATAATGCTGTAGGTCGTCTTTTGAGACACAGTGAAGGTGTACTAAGGATCATGGCCTGACAAGCAAATAGTTTCGAAGGTCGTAAAACGATATGAGAAGCACAAAGAAGTGATCCAGTTCCATGTGCATAGATCACCAAAGGTACGCCAGGATAAAGTTCAGTGTGAATGCGATCAATTACACATTCGATGTCATCAAAAAGAGTATCGAGATTTGGTGTATAGCCACGCTCACCCTCGGACAAGCCGTGACCTCGCAAGTCAAAACCAACAAAGGCAATTTGTCTACCATTATAAAAGTGAGCTACATGCTTGTAACGTTGACAATGTTCGCCTGATCCGTGAACAATCAGTACAACAGCACGACAATCACCATTTGTGACTGGCCAATGCCGCCCATGTAGACGAAGTTTATCGCTTGGTGAATAAACAAAAAAAGCAATCCCGTCACGATTATCATCGACTTCGTTGTTGAACATGTTTTCGTTTATTGAGTCTATCTATGAAAAAATATAAAAATGAATATGTTCTTCCCACAGTAAAAATTATAAAATAATGTAAACACAAGAGTTACATACACATAAATATAAATAATAAAACATTTTGGTGACCTTTTCAAAAAATATTTTTCAAAGAGATATGATTGATATTGGCAAAAGGGGGACCGCCTGTTTACATCACGCTCTATCTATTTTGGCGAAATCAGAATATTACTCAATTCATGATTTCATAATTTTTTGTGTTGTGAAAAGGATGAATGCTAGATGATATCAAGTTGTTCATCCGAGTGCTTCGTAATTAACTTTTTGAAGAAATAAATGTTGATGCGAATACCAACAATTTTAAAAGTGTGATTCTATCAAAAAATTTTTTTGGTCATATGAATTGAATTAAAACACTTTAACCAAAGAAATGTAGTTCACTTCATATAGAAAAATAAAACTAACCAAAACCGAGTCCATAGTTTACCAAATTCTTTTTTGTCTATTTTTCTTATAATAACAGTAAATCGGTCGTAAAAAGTGAATCAAATGCGTTAGCCAAAGCCTTGTAAGTTTTTGCAGTCTATTTAAAGATGGTACTTGGAGACTTTTTAGGACTATTTAAGGATGATACTTGAAGCGTTTTCAGGACGACCTACAGTTGTTACTTGATGATTCTTAAGAGACGGTCCACGACAATATCGAACATTAGTGAATAGCACCATACTCTTAAAAATTTTAATTTTTGTATAGTTTTTCAGTGGAAATGAACGAGTATTATCAAAAACCTTTAAATCCAAATTTTTAGCTGATTCTAGCTTACCCTTGAAACGTTATGAAGCAAACAACGAATGCGAGTTCACCATGTCTTTTGAAAAAAAATTCTTCTCATACTAAATTGAGTTAGTCTGTATAAGCATGTACCAAGCCCGGGCATAAACTGAGAACTCCGGGAATAGTTATTGATAAATAACTCGTTCCTATGACCAGTTTCTTTGGTTTTATTAAGGATCATAATCTCGAAATTGATCATTCCTTTCCATGTTTATCTCTAAACGCTGTTTTATTCTTTGCAACAGGAGAAAGAAATTCTCTGGACGTAACCTTAGATCTTCAAGTACTATATTACGACTAGGGATGGCATTTGAGCTTTTCCTACTAGACAAAAAACTAGTCAATCAGATGGCAGCAAATTGTCACTCGCTTATGTAATTGATAACCGTGGGAGACTCTATGAGGACTTTTGTAGAGCACTTTTAATAATCTCTAAAAGGTCCAAACAACCCTATGTTTCTTACTTATTTTCATAAAGAAAAAATACCTCGAAAACTGATTGGCTGAAACTCTTTTGTAACTAACTATCTCCGAGATTCTCGGTACTGAGAATGGCCGAGCCCGGAAAACTCGTACTCGGTGCATGTTTACGTCAGTATTTGGAATTTTCTTCATCCTAACTCGTCGCAACCTTTTCGAGCCATAGTGCATTTGAAAGAGTAAACTTCGCTCTACAAAACTGTATATATGAACATATAATAAACCTTCATTATAAAGGAATTCTAGGCACGAAATTAGACCAACCATATGAGGTTTTTCGTGTTTTTTCTCGTTTCTCTTTTTGAGTGCAAGGCTGCATTTCTCTACTAATGTCAACTGTCCCGGAAATTTTTTATGGTTTTGAATAGAGCAAACAAAGGGTTATCCAATGAGGTCCGCGGGAATTCAATAATATCAAGAGAGAGTCCGCGCGAAACTCCACTTTCTGATGTCAAAATATCTTAAAAAAGGATTGCTTGGATCATTCAACTTTTTTGAACAAAAGCCACAGTTATATGGTTTTTATGAGCGAATCCATATAAGCCGCGACGTTGAATACAGGAAATATGCTCAATTGAAAGCGTCCGATTTTACTCAATTTAAGATACGTTATAGAGGAAAGAATCATATGAATATTAGCGTAAGTCGCTTTAAAAAATATTGAATCTTCGATTTTCTATAAGCATTTTATGAGAAGTTCTGAAAATAACTATTTCGACCGAGAAGGTCGTGTTTTGGGTGTCAATCTCAGGCTCCATTTCCAGGAACTCGAAATTCATACCGAATTCTGAGTTTCTAGAAGCAGAAACCTAATAGACAACTCATTTCTGCATGTTTTTCAACACGCTGGAGTCTTTAGGCATATTTTTGCTTTCATGTTGAGGTAAGTCACTGTAAGTTCTCGGGTTCTTAGGAACGGGAAGTCGGTCCGGCTTCCCAAGAAGTAAGAACCGTGCTTAAATTTATGTTCTTAGCGATTTTTAATAGGCTTTATACTTCTGTTTTGTGTGAGATAGGAAAAAACCACACGAAAAAATGACATAAGTACAGTTGTCAGCGGATTCTAGTACCAATCCCTAAAAATCACCCAGTCACCGACACTGGATCTCTAAAAGATTGTGCTGGGTAAACAATTTGATTCTGAGCCGCATAGTCTTATATTCAAGAATGATCATTGCTCGAAAAATAAGAATTTGATCCGAAATATTGGGTTTTTAAAGGATTCTGGCAGGTATTTCCACATAACATTCGCTCAATGATTTATGCTCGGACTCTAGAAGGTTATGTTGGGTGCAAAACTCAATTATGCGTCGAATGATATTATGTTCAACTTGATGGACTAAACGTGTTTCTAACGAGGGAACACAACGAACTGATAAATTGCTTTTTAAATTCTAGTAATACCATTTTATAGAGCTTGTTGAGTTATTAACTAATGTAATAGTCATTTGGGTCGACAGTCGCACATAAGAATAAATCTCTAATATATTATTTTCAGTGTCTGCGCCGGGCCAAAGTGTAAAGATGATTATGGGTGTGATGCTGGTTAACCTTTGAGTTTCGATTCTAGCAGAGAGGCACCAGAGGTCCAAACAAGCCTTATTTTAAAGGCCTGTGCGGCCTGTCCACTTTTTCAAACGAATAAAATAAAGATTATACATCATAAATCACGTGTTCAGATAGGGCACTAAGGCTACCATACTACCGAAACCTGATCTGCCTGTAATAGGGACAGGCTGCGATTCTCAGGCCAGTATAAGTGCTAGGCCTAGACAGGCTAATAATTTTCTTACGCGTCTGAATGACGCTGCTCTGAAAATCGTAGTCTGTGCTATGACCGACAGATCATGCTTGGGTAGAATAGTAGCCTCAGTACCCTATCTGAATCTCTAGTTTATAGTCAGTCATTATTTTTTCCGATCGAAAAGGCGGACAGGCCTTGACAGGCCACACAGACTTTCAAAACGAGGCCTGTTTGGACCTCTGAGAGGCACATACACTTGCCATATAATATCACTTTGCATGGTAAGTGTCGGTGTCTCACTGCTAAAATCAAAAATTAATTGTAGGAAACTTACTATGAAACCTGATGTTGGCTCGAATGATTATTATATCAGTTAATAACTCAGCAAGCTTTACAAATTGATATCATTAAAATTTAATAAAAAGCGATCGATCAATTCTAAGCCTTCCCTCGTAAAGTCGTAACTCAAAGGTCAACCAGCACCACACTCCTAGTAACCTTTAACTCGGCATAGACATTGAAAAGTATATGTCATATATTAGAGTTTTATTCTTAAATGCGACTGTTGGCCCTAATGACTATTATATTAGTTAATAACTCAACAAGCTCTGCAAATTGGTATTGCTAGATTTAAAAAACCTTTTATCAGTTCGTTGTGTTTCCTCGTTAGATAATCTTTAAAAATCTTCGAGTACTGTCCTTATATATTCCTCACAAATCTCCAGATAATATCTTCAGATAGCCTTCAGAAACCTACAAGTGCCTTGCTACAGTACTTCTCAAATATCTACAGTCGAGATGTCCATGTAATTCAGGAAGTTGTGGAGAACACAACTTGAAATTTCTCCAACATGTTAGCAAAGCGCGTCTATCGCCTATTTGCACTATATTCAAAAACGGATAAAGTATGGATTTTGAACTCTAGTTTGGCTCACGCGAATTTTGGTTCACGCCATAGGACCTTCATAAAAATGCTTTCTCATTTTTATTTTGCACAACGATTAACGGTTTCTCGATATTACTCATATTACCTTTAAAAAACTTTCATCAGAAGCACTCTCACACAATACTCAAAAATATACCTGTCATTTTGACTATAAAACTGAAATACCTTTGAAAGTAATTTATGACTGCAAGCTGTGAAAAGAAGTATATAAATATAGTCATAAATGAATGAAGCGTAACATATAACAAGCAAAATTTTTTTTTCTATTCTGTTTTTTTTCTTCCTGTTGTGATCCAAGCAATTGCTCATAAAATAAATGTCGCAATCATTGATAAAAAAAAGGAAGTAAACAACCAGTAATTATTTCATGAAATATACATAACCACTTTTTTTACGCATTATCAATTTGGTTTTTTCCAACCTTTCTATTTTTGTCAAATATATATAATGACAGAAAAATTGCATCACCATACAATCATTATATACAAACGAAAATGTAAGTAGATAAGTTTAATTTTGTTTTAAACATAACCTTGATGATGTTAGGCAAGCTTGGCTCATACAACTTTACTACAGGTAAATGAATAATATCAAGCATTAATATAAATGACGATTATATGAATATAGATTTACTACTTATCAAGCCGGTCTTGTCAAGCACTCTTTACCAGTCAATCAAGATGAAACCGCTGTGTTCAGTTATAGTGAGAAGGGTTCTAAGACTGATGCACAACCGACGATAGTTTTCATTCATGGACTGTCGTCAAACAAGGAAACATGGCTTCCAATTGTCAAGGTAAGCTCACAACAGGATTCAAAACGGGCCATTTTATTGTAACTTAATCCGATCCAACTGAGTAATATTCAGATTTCCGAAAGAAGAAACTTAAGAAAATACTAAAATTTTCACAAACCGCATTTGATGATAGATGCGCGTAACTACGGATATTTCGCAGAAATTTTGAGACCGTGACGTAAATGAATTACTAAGTAATTCAAAAATTCATATGAAAAAATTAAGCAACATTTTAATACTAAGTTTCATCAATATTTCAATCAATAATCCTATCTTAATTATTTACAGCTTTCATTCACAGGATACACTGTTCTTCATTAACATCTATTAGTCTTGTAGGATCGCAAAAAACTACTACGGTCTACCAGGGTCCATCAGGTCTACAAGGTTCTACAAGAGTCTACCAGAGTCTGCCAGGGTACACCAACAGTCTACAAGGGTCTACCAGAGTC
>JAJEKB010020753.1:361829-381742 GCA_022393335.1 Macrotrachela quadricornifera
AGAGTCTGCCAGGGTACACCAACAGTCTACAAGGGTCTACCAGAGTCGATGCCGTTGATAGGCCCTGGTAGATCCTAGTACACCCTTATAGACCCTATCAAACCCTAATAGACCCTAGTAGACCGTGCTAGACCATTGTAGGCCCTATTAAACCCTAGTAGACCGTGCTAGACCTTTGTAAACCCTAACAGATCCTAGTAAACTCTAATAGGCCCTGATAGACCCTAGCGGACCCTAATAGACCTTGGTAGATCCTAGTAACCTCTGCTAGACCTTTCCTCACCCTCAATAAGAGGCATGTGCTGTGTGTATCCACCCCAGGCTCCATCCTTTATATTTGCCTCAGTTAGTGAGATATCGTGTATACGTATCTACGCCAGTGTCTGTGTTTTTGCCCGCACCATAGTAGTCCCTGATAGACTTTGATATTTCATGAATTACAAAGTAATTCATTGTGAGCGGGTTGCTCGATGAGAGAAGATGACTGGTGAGTGAATGATTTATTGCAAAGAAATCAGAACTATAAATACTGGGATGAACAAAGAGAAAGATATGACGAAATCCAACAAAGAAAAGATGATGAAATGAAGATGGACAATGAGAAAAGATGGTGAAATGAAGATGGACAAAGAGATAGATGATGAAATGTAGAACATACATCATCGTATATTCACATATGTTAATAGAACAGATAACAGATGTGAACATATGTGACATAAATGAAGAGCAGAAATAAAAGACATATATGAAGAACGAGAGGATGATATATGTAATCCACTAACATTCATATTTTCTGAATTACTATGTAGTTCATTTACGTCATTCACTGGGAAATTTTAGTGATTACTATTAAATGAAAAAGAAATTTCCGCACAATTTCCAAAACTTTCATATAATACCGAACCGAATTTCCTGAAAATTTCGAAAATTGCCTACACGAAAGAAAAGAAATTTATTGGAAACTTCAGTAATTATCAAAAAATTTTTATAAATTCGAAAATTTCACAATACTCATACGACAAGATTCATATACAATGAAAGAACGCTACTCCTAAAATATTCAGGAATTTATAGTAATTTCGGAAATTACATGGCATTTATAGTAATTACGAAAATTTCTATAATATTATAACATGGAAATATTATAATATATTCGAGAATACATCCTGTTCCGCGATGTTGAACATTGTGGAATTAGTTCCATCAATTCCGGAATTAGTTCCATCAATTCCGGAATTAGTTCCATCAATTCCGGAATTAGTTCCATCAATTCCGGAATTAATTCCACCAATTCCGGAACCGGGCGGAATTCCTAGGAATTCCGAATTTAGCAATTCCTGATCCGCTCACCGGATCCGGTTGATATATAAAATGGATAAAGGCTATAGTATAGTAACAGAAATACTAATTCCGGAATCAATTCCACCAATTCCGGAATTGCACGGAATTGCTAGGAATTCCGAATTTAGCGATTCCTGATCCGCTCACCGGATCCGGTTGATATATAAAACGGATGAAGGCTATAATATAATAATAGAAATACTAATTCCTGAAATTCTTAGGAATTTCCAGGAATTTCTTCCGATTCCGAAATACCACACTGACATTCCTTCCCTCCCCACCCTCACTTTGGCTATTGTGCTTGAAGACCAACCTGCAAAATGAGCAAGCAACTCTCGAACAGAATTCCTAGGAATTCCGGAATTAGTATTTCTATTACTATATTATAGTCTTCATCCGTTCCACATATGAACCGGATCCGGAACCGCTAAATCCGGAATTCCCAGAAATTCCGTTCAATTCCGGAATTAGCAGTTCTATTACTATATTATAGCCTTCATCCATTTTATATATGAACCGGATCCGAAATTTCTACGAATTCCGTCCAATTCCGGAATTGGTGGAATTGAGTCTGGAATGGGTGGAACTGATTCCGGGAGCGGAACTAATTCCGCAATGTTCAACGTTGCGGAATAGGATGACTGCTCATATATTCACAGATTTAAAAAATCCTGCCTCTAAAAACTTAAGGAATTTTTAGCGATCTCAGTAATTACAGAAATTTCTATAATTTCGTTACTCTTATTATATAGATATAATATGATAGATTTAAAGACCCTATTCGTAAAAATAGAAGAATTTTTGGCAATTTCGGAAATTTCCATAATTTCTTTATTCTTCTGATGCACCTATGAAAAACAATCAGATACTTAGATCTGATAAGTTTTTGCATCTAACCTTGTATGATTTTGTAAGATCAGACGAAAATCGTACACAAAATCGGCATTCACACAATCTTTGATCAACTCAAAGTATAAGATCCGTCGAAGATTTTGCTGTCCGATAAGATCTGACTATATGATTTTAATAAATCTTATGTGAGAGTAAGGTCTTTAATGGATCTTATGATATGACTTGATATAAGATTGCTTGAACGACGATTTTGTATACAACTTTCATCTGAGTTTCGAAGATAATAGAAGATCAGATCTTAGTATCTGATTGTTGGTTCTGGGTACCCAGGTCGAAAAATCAGACAGTGAATCTTACAAGATCTTGTGTACTGATCTTCTATGATCGTATAGGGTCATACGAAAAAACGTACGCAAAATCGCCGTTCCTGCAATCTTACATCAAGTCGTATTAAAAGATTCTTGCATGGTTCCGCTATTACGGAAAATATTTCTGTACTATTTTCATAAAAACAAGTAAGTCCTTGAAATACTATTATACGTTTTCAATAGACCTAAAGTGTATATAAAATCTTTAAAGAAAATATGGTATGACTTGATGTAAGATTGCAAGAACGACGATTTTTTGTCAGATTCTTGCAAGATTTTGTCCAGATACTAAGATCATGCAAGGATCTTGTAGGATTGGGTGTCTGTTTTTTCCGACCTGGGTATATAAGATCAAAGGTCAAAAAATCATACATAAGATTTTGATATCAGAAATCTGCTCGGAGATAATCTTTTAATGTGAGGTGGAAATCGTATGAAAAATCGTGGTAAATGCAAACCTTACATCAATCCTTAAGGTCACCCTCTCCTCAAAAATCGATCTCAGTCCAGGTACGTTCAAATGGGCTGAAATTTGGAGTATATCTTGGGGCTGAAGTGAGAAGGCTGTGGTAAAATTTTCAGTTCGATACTCTGAAGTTTGCCAGAGATATAAACCAAACAAGGATAAAAAAATAGCTCATTTCATCTCCAAAAATTCTCTATGGATCTTCATTCTATATATATATTTTTTTTGTTTGAAAGAGCATGGAAAACTGCAGCGGCTAGCGGAGCCCTTTTTTAAAAATTCTTATCTTTCAAGCGGAGAAAAAGGCTGGCAAGTTCAATCTCAAAAAAATGGCGCTCTAAATATAGAAGTGCCTTTCAATTTAATAATAAAAAAAGCCTTATTTAAAAAAGGGCTTCGCTAGCCGTTGCAGTTTTTCACGCTCTTTCAAACAAAAAAAATATATATAGAATGAAGATTCATAGAGAATTTTTGGAAATGAAATGAGCTATTTTTTTTGTTCTTGTTTGGTTTATATCTCTCGCAAACGTCAGGGTATCGAACTGAAAATTTTACCACAGCCTTCTCACTTCAGCCCCAACATATACTCCAAATTTCAGCCCATTTGAATGTACCTGGACTGCGATCGATTTTTGAGGGGAGGGTGACCTTAACGTACGATTTTTGTAAGAATTGTACATTAGGATTCATATAATTCCAGACATGATGATTTTTGCCAGATCTTATGACATTCGATAACATTCAAAATAGAAAACACCAGTAAACTACGAAATGATATCTATTAACTGCTTTTGCATATAATTAGATGTGCAACTGTTTTTCACGTTTTAGACGCCATAATGAAAGTTTATTTCTCATGTGCATACATACGTGACAAAGGGTGTCCATTAAATATTGTATGCGTAAACCCATTTTCTTCATCAAGAAAATTTTAAAGCTACATCTAATTGTTTTACGCTCAGTATTAACAAAACAAATCCCCAACACTACAAGGGCTGTATGCTGTTCAATATATAAGCAAAATCATTTGGTTAGCTACATGACAGAGTACGACTGTTCGCAACTGAAAAAATACTCCTATAACTGAATGAAAATTTTCAAATCATTTTCAAAGTATACAAATCCTTCTTCAGATTCACTAGCTTATGATGACATATAAATTTCTTTTTTGAAACTCCATGGGACCTATGCAGAGTCAATTTTTCAGAAAGAAATTTTTGGAATCCGATCTGGCTGAAAATCTTACCATAAATATGGCTTATATTGTGTAGTTTATCCTGAAAGTTTTGGATTTTCTCATATGGTTAGAGAGATATTCACTAATGACTACCTAATTAATCCATTTTAATTAGTAGTCACTAGAAAGAGCAAACATTTTTTTATACTACTGTGCTAAAAATAATTATTCAGAGCAATAGCTCGTTTTAAGAATTAAAGTCAAATGAGAGCATCTTATCTCCTATTTCGCCTGATCTTGCCCATATGTCTATCTCCTTCTCACGAAAAACACTTTACATGCGACACAATTTTACTTAACTAGATATTACAAGATGAGTTAATTTTCTATTCATATAGAACATTTCCAATAATTATCACTGCATCACCGTCGATCTACCTGCCCATGGTGAAACAGTTGGATTGAACGAAGAATACTATTCCATTGACAAGTTTGTCGATGCGCTCAAATTGGTATTGAATTTTCGAAAAATATTCTATTCCATATTGATCTTATTGTGTGAATTTTGCAGTTTTTCGACAAAAAACATCTCACTGATCCTATGTGCATTATTGGTGCATCGATGGGTGGTGCCATTGTTTCGATGTTTGCTGTTAAATATCCAAGTTATGTAAGCATGATCTGTTTATTAGCACCTCCTGGTAAGTTTCATCAATTTCATAGTATATTGTATAGTTTATATCTAAGGATTGCGAATCTTGCGCACGAATAACTTGTACACAGATTATTTATGTACAAGATAAAAGTTACATATTTATGGGACACAAAGCAATAAAAGGTCAAGCAGATAGGGAATCTAATCGAAATATTGATAAGGAGGCATATGAACACATCTATAAGCTCTTAGTTGAATAGAAAAATAATTTTTTAGTCATCTTTAAATTATTGTCGTATATATTAAGATACTAAGATATATGTAGATGAATAATTCATTTGTCAGGATAATTATAAATCGTAATTATTAGATATAATTTTTGATGTCATCAAAACGAGTTCATTCTATAAAAGAAATGTTACGGATATAAAAATTATCATTCTTAATCGAAATAACTCTAAGTTATACAATAATATTTATTCTTTTCAATTTCAAATCCTCATCCAAATATTATCATTTAAATTACGGTTCTAGTTCACAATATTGTTCTTTAATATAATTGCTCTATATATTTTTGTATTTGTGTTCACTTTTGAACTATAAAAAGAGGATTTTCTATGTCGTGCGCTACTTCACATACGCAATATTCCTAGATCCTATATCTGTGAGTTTATATAGCCAATGAACAATGTGAAACTGATCTGATACAACAATTGCGCTCAGGCGTTTATAGTGTACTCTTACCGGAAACACCTGAACAACTCTATTCAATGATCAATACACTAACAGTGAAAAAGATCAATTTGCCTCAACCATTTCTGAACGGATTCCTTCATTTAAGATTACGTTTGCTTGAAGATCATAAAAAAGGTAGGAAATATCTACTATTATGCAAAACTTATCGTAACTGCTATCGATCAATATCTGAATAGTGCTATCTTCACTTCTTGAATATGACTATCCACATCTTGAAGAATATTATCAGAAATTACGACAAATGGATAAACCAACTTTGATACTTTGGGGTCGTCAAGATCGAGTATGTCAAACTACTCTTTTCATATAATTAATTTCTAAGTTATAATTTTCCTTTTTCTAGGTGTATACTGCTGAAGGAGCTGAATACTTTATGAACTTATTACCAAAGGCGGAAAAAAATGTTTTCGAAGATTGTGGTCATTTTATGGCTATTGACAAACCCGAAGAAACAGCAAAAAGTATCGTTACTTTCGTGAATACTCATTCTAACTGTGATAAAACTATTAGCAATGCATAAAATTGACTACATTTTGCGTTGTAAGTATGTCACTTTCGTTTTCGTCGTTATTATAATGTTCATCTAATCAATAAATGATACTATATCCATATCCAAAATTTGACTATTCGTATTTGTTATCATTAGATATGGTAATTCAATGATTTGTCAAAGGATCCGGTTTATGCGTGATAGTTTGTTTAACAAAAAACTAATTTCTCTGTTACAATAGAAAAAGAGCTGGAAATTTCGTTCTAAAAGTTAACCAATAATTCGTATCAAACACAGAATGGCCCAAAAGTCATTTTACCGATAAAAAAATCGAGTATCGTCTTTATGTCTTGACGAAGAGGTCTAATTTTTTGTATCATGGATAGAGGCATATTCGTGCTTTATATTCATAAGGAAAATGTTAGAAAGGAGCCTTGTTAAGTTGAATTACTGACGTCAAAGAGAAGAAGTTGACTTTTTATAGACCACTAAATACACGCTTATATCTAGAGGTTTTTCGACTTAACTTAACAAGCTTACTTTCTAACATTCTCCTTAAGGATATAATGCATGAATATGTCTCTATCACTGTTAAAAAGGTCAGTCCGCTTCGTCGATTCATAGAGGCAATATTCGATTTTTTTTATCGGTAAAGTCACTTTCGGACCATCTTGTTGTGCTATAAATTAAAACTCAACTTATGTTTTGTTCTTCACAATATTAATAAGTTGCATATAATAGTAAATGGTAGAATTAAAGGGACATAAAAAAACAAAATCTCTTCTCAAACGGCAGAGAAGATTTTTCTAGAAGTTTAAAGAATGTCAGCAAAAGCATGCTGACTATATCAGATGCATTATCACGTTCCTTATGAAGATGTTCATTTTGAAAAACAAAGAATCTTACTTGATCTTTATTTTCAGATATATTTTGTAAAAAAATGGGTCATCTATTGAGCGCTCCCACTAGTGGTCAACTCCCTCCAAGTCCATTCCAGCTCATGTGGGATGCAAAGCGTAAACGAGCAATGTCGCCCAAATATACTATAGGTCAAGCATCAGACTTTTATTTTTTTTGTCGTAATGGCGAAATAGATAAAGTACGTGAAGTACTCGATGCCGAAAATGCATCGTCAATCGAACAATTGAATGAACTGCAACCAAACGGTAGTACAGCATTACACGCTGCCACACATTACGAACATCGAGATATTGTTAAACTTTTACTTAGTCGAAATTGTCCACGAACAGAACTAAATCGTTTTGGTCAGACTGCTTATGAAGAGGCGCGAAGTCCTGAAATGAAACAATTATTTGAACGAGCAGATTCTGCGAGTCGTTTTCATGAGTTAGATGCGGCTCATGCAATCGCTATTTACTTGCCAGAAGAAAGTGATAGAACTTCAGTAGTAAATGGTACACAACATTTTGTAGAAATTTTTAAAACAGAAGAAGAAATTTTTCAACATGCACTCAATCGACAAACAACAGCGATGTGGCTCAAATTTTACAATTGGTTTGTGCATACATTTCGTGTATTTATTGAAAATGAAAATTTTCATGTTGATCAATTCGATTTGATGAACCACGGCGATTTTCAACAGTTTCTCAAATCCAATCTATCTGATCCAGTTCGATATCAGCTCACAATCAGATCAGTCAATGAAGCCCAACGACTCAAGTCAATTGAACCATTAATCATGTTGTATACTAGCGAAGACGCCGGTTTCTACCGTCCATTCAATCAGCAATTGACTCGTTTGACAAGCGATGGTGCAAGAAGTCCTCACTTATGTGACCGATTCATCCTCGAATTTTATATTCGCCATCATGAACTCAAACAACGTGCATTTATAGGCACCGTCTATCGTGGTGGTACGTTGCCTGCGACCGATTTAACTGTATATAAACGTGCTTTGTCTAGTGAGCAGCCAGGTGTTCTCGGTCTCAAAGCATTCACGTCAACATCAACAGATCCACTTGTTGCCCTTAGATTTGCGAAGAAAAGACCACCAAATGCTGATGAGAAAACTGTTTTATTTGTTTTTGAGATAGAGAAGGCAACACCAACTATTTTTGGCATCGAGGATGTTTCTGAATTTCTTCAAGAACATGAAGTACTCATTCTACCAGGTAATTTATTCATTGTGACAAAAATTCAAGAAGATCGAGGTCTTGATGTTACTACAATTTATCTTCGCCATTGGCATGTACCAATTTCCTTTTGGGCCAAAATTAAGCAAACGTGGCATGGTGGAAGAAGGAACATTATCGGAGATACAACACATGCGGTCAATACGAAAATTAACTAGAGAATATATTTCCCATGTCTTTGTACTTTTTGTAAATAAAGAAACTATTATAAAATTTATCAACTTCTTATATATTCTTTTTTGATTACTAGACACTGATGAACGATAACGACAAAATAATCAGAGAAAGTTCGAAACTAGAGACTAAAAATTCGAAAAGATTGATTTTCAGATTAAAACTTATCATCACAATGCTAATCCGCTATTCATAATCACTTCTCAAATAGTTCCGAGAATTTCCAATTCAATTATGCACAGCAGGAAATTGTCAAGAATAAATCAACATTTCTCTTACCGTTATTAATGCATTGTTTTCTGATGGAAAAAAAATGACATTGTGAAGTTTATTACTAAGAAAACTCGATTAATACATATCAACATATATTTAAAAACTAATATAGATCCATCATTTAATTACGTACATGATTCATCATATAAAATCAGTTATTTAGAGAAAGGAGCATCTAACGTTCGTTACTGTTTTCGTTTTCTAATTTTAAATAGAAAATTCTATTTATTTACGTTGTGCTCGAGAAAAATGCGATTTTGTCTAAGGACTCGGCGTTTTTTTCATCAGTCGAGATAATTAAAAACAAAAAAAAGTGAGAAGCGTTAGGCCCACTTTTCTTCAATCAAGTCGAGATGCCATCTAGTAATTATCTTGACTAATGAAAAAGGAAACAAAGTCCTCACACAAAGTTGGATTTTTCTCAGACACAATGTAAACAAATAGAATTTTCTATTTAAAATTGGAAAACGAATAGTAACGATTCGATCTCGATATTTTCATCTTATGTTTCAACAAATATTTTGTAATTTTTCATTCTTAAGATCATCGAGACAGAAAATAACCATTTTTATACGTATTTCTAGAATGAAAGAAATATGGTACTAGAGTTTCACTCGACTATGAAATGCGATGCGAAGTCGAGAATCTCGATTATCGTGATCGTTTTCTTGAGTTAGTAAGAACCAAGAAAATTTCTCGAAAAAATGCTTAAAGTTAACTGATTTTAGTTATTTCTATCTGTTAGTGTAGCAGAAGTAGTTGCATTTCAATCAATTAAATTGTCGAAGCTTTAAAAAAAGCGAAGGACAGATATAATTATCAGAAAAATAAAAAACAAAATATGCTAACCCTTTACCCTCGAATGGCTCGTTTTTAGACACGTTCGTACAAACTATATTCATCCTTGAATATCGTGACGAAGGCATGAAGCAAAATATTTATTTTTTCATGAATAGATAATTTAAAATATTCTCTACACAATTCTTGATAAAATGTTCATAAATGGTTTGTTATTTCGAAACAAATCAATTAATAGATAAATTGATTTAAAAAAAAAAACTTGTTAGATTTTATTTTTGACGATAAAATAATAAAGCAAACATAGACAAATAAAGAAACTAAATTAGAAATGAAAAAAGAATCTATATTAAATAAAATTACTGTTCACCACCAGCATCATCTTCAATATTTGTTTGTTCTTCTTCACGTTCATCAAAGGCTTCATCTAAATAAATAAATTTATTATTTTATATTAAATAATAATAAAACTAACCATTTTGTAAGGCACTAATATTAGTTTCTTCACCTTCATTTGTATTATTTTCCATAGTAACATTTAATTCACCATGATCAGATCCTGGTCGTTCAATATTTTGTTCTGAACTTAGTGCAATATCACCTGTTGATGTTCCCATATCAACTCCACCTTCAATTGCCTTTTAATATTCAAATTTAAAAAAAAATGTTTTTTTTTTGTTTTCTATATAATTTGATTTACTTGTCTAAGTGTTTCTGCTAATTTTTCATAATCATCACTTCGTTGATTAACAACATCTCGAATAATTGAATCAAGAATAGTTCTACCAAGTATTAATTGATTAACTTGTGTCATTGTCTTATTCATTAACCAAGGCATAAATGATGTTTCAATTTCTACAACAAAATAAAATAAAATATTTTTTTTTTGTAAATAAATAAAATGAAACCATGTTCAACAGGATCATAAAAGTATCCATTTTCTCTAAGATTATTAAATACACTTGGAACAAGATCTTGTAAATAAGCTTTAGCAAAAGCTCTAGCTGCAATTTTTTGTGCAACATCTTGTTCTAATTGAAGTGATTCTTGTGCTTGTTTCATTCGACGATCTTTTTCAGCTCTTAAACGTCTTTCTTGTTCTTCTAATCTTTGTAATTCAATTAATTCAGCATTACGTAATTCTTCATATTCACGTTGTTGTTCACGAATTTCAGCTAATTCTTCTTCTTCAGCAACTTCAATTAAAGCTTGTTCAATTGTTTTACCAGCTAATGTTTCAACAATTGGTTTTACTTCAAGATCAAAATCAAATAACTAAAAAATTAATTTAATTTAATTTAATTTTAGAAATAAATAAATAAATAAAAATTTACATCGCCTGTTTCAATTTGTGTTGCAATATCTTTTCCAGTTGATTGTGGAATAAATAATGGTGATGGTGGTCGATCAAGAAAAGCATCTGTTTGAACATCAACATCAGCTTCTTCAATTCGATCACTATAAAAAAAAATTTTAAATTTAAAAAAAAATCTCAATATTAAATAACCTGAGTTCTTCAAGATAAAGTTCTGTTTGTACATCAACATTTTTTCGATCATGTACAGGATCAGGTGTTCTTGTACGAATTTGTTCTCGAGCTTTACGTCTTGCTAAAGCACGTCGTTTAGCTTCTTGTTGACGTTGAACTTCAATTGGATCTGGTTGAGCATGCTATTTAATATATAGAATAATACTTTTTTTTGTAGAATTAAAATAACTTACTGCAGGAAGTGTATGGAGAGCATATGTATTACCACGTATAACACGACGATCATACATTATATTTCCATACGTACTGCTTTCATCTCTTTATATGAAATAGTAATTAATGAAAGAATTAATATTAATATTAAACTTACGATGGATTAATAGGTGCTTGTCGAAATTTTTGTCGTTGTCCTTGTTGTTGTTGAATTGCTTTAGGTTGACTTGAAAATGTATACGTTGAATTAGGCGGTTTAACAAGTGTTGCAGCCATTTTATTCGAATAATTATGTGAAGAATATTCTGAAATATAAAAGATTATAATTAGAATAATTATTAAAATAGAAAATTAACAACGAAATAAATCATGTCACTAAATAACAATCGAAAAACAAACTATGTTTTATGAGTATGTGTATTATACTCAACAACCATCATTCATAAATGACAAGACATTATCGTTACTGTTGTTACAGTAAAGACTCTATCTAATGATTTTTGTTTATAGTAATCAAATAGATATTATAATTATTTTATTATCAATTAAATATGAATAATGAATGTTTGGAATAATTATTTTGAATAAAAAAGAAAAAAAAAGTTTTTCTGCTATTTCATAGTGACCTCTATTGGATGATTTTAGAGTTTATTCTTTACTTTGTGTGTTTTGATAAATATTTGTTTTTCTTAAATGACTGAATTACTTTGATAACCAAATTTACATAATTTGATCAAGTTAATCAAAAGATAAGGTTTTCATTAAAATATATAACTACATTCATCAATAATCGATTTCAATTTTAATTCTATATTCTCCTATATTCCTCACTAATTCATTAACAATATACATTTATGCATAAAATCATTATATTCGGAATTTGTTATGCTTTTTTGTACTTTCTTCTGTTCCCATGTGATACAAACTGGATGAAAATCGTAGTATATCGAGGTTAATCGGTGCTCATATGTACAGTTAGCCGATACCCGTTTGTCTCTGTTTTTTGAATGTTTATATAGCAAAATTGAACAGATATTTTTAGATTCATATGATTTTTCCTTCAACCAAAATAAAAAAAATTCAAAAAATTATAGTATAAAAATTAACAAAATTAATAAAAAAAACTTTAAAGAAAATAAATCTAAAACTAATAAATATTAAAAGAATGGATTTGAAAAGACACAGAAATAAGCAAAATAACTTAATAAATAAATCTACAAACTAGATATTTAAAAGTTAAATATAAAAAAAATAAATGCTTAATTGAACTTTGTCGTAAACAATGCTCACATGCAGATGTTTGTATATATCTTTTTTTTTCGTTCTGTATAGCCATTTGCTCTCTACTATATATCGTTCAGCGAAAGATCATCGATGAACCACGGTTAACCGTCGGTTTGGTCGATTTACCGCTACAAGTGATCCGATATTCGTGATATGGGTTATAAATCCTTTCAAAGTTAAAATATAAATAAATAAATTTTACTGCAATTCTCTTTTAAATGCCAAACTTTTAAAAACATTCTGTTTGATTATGTTAGTACAAACGTGCAATTAATCAATCACTTACACCGAGCTTTGATGTATTTATGGCCTCGAATATTAGAATAGGATTACTTATAATTAGAAAATGACAAAGCTTAGTGATAGTACACAATAGTGATGTGATGTATGATATAATCCAGGCTAAAGTGGGTACGTCGAATTCTGTCGGATGAGTTTTAAACCCGTTACTACACGGCTAATCGAAATCTGTCGATAACTTTTTACCGAAATTCAATGATATCCACTGATTGAATTCATCGATTTTCGATTAGATTCATACATTCGGAACTAGTCAGGTCCGAATTCAAGATCTGTTTGCTTTCGGTGTGATTCAAGATAATCTGATATCAAAAAATGGCTGGAATTTGTGCTTTCACCTGATATCGAATTTCTTGATAAAACCATTCAATCACTGATATCAGAACTTGTCGGATTTCATAGGACCGACAGGAATCAGTTACTGATGTCTATTGAATATAATCAAAAAACGATGTACGTGATTCAACGTATATACTTCAAATCAGTTTAATATTTATTTCAAAGAAATTCATTAATCTGGAATTAGATGACAATGCATACATAGACGGCATTAGATGTCGGTATCTTACGAAGTTCATCCGTCAAATGCAGAAGTAAATGATGATTTCTACGAACTCCATCAAATATCCATATATTTGACCATATACTATCTCAAACACATAAAGCTTTAATTTTGTAATATAAACATACATTTCACAAGAAAAAAAGTTAATCAATTGCACAATTTTTAAAATTCGTTCTCTTGTTTTTGATTGTCATTCAAGATTGTCTAATATTCCTTGAAAAAAATCATCGAACATCACTAAATATATATATTGAATAGTGGTCCAACAATCATTTATCATTTAGTTTTACAAATACTTATCTATTGTAAAAACGTTTTCATTAATGCTTCAACTAAATTTCTGAAATCTTTCTGAGATAAATTGTATTTCAAATGATTTATTTTCTTTGTAGAATCATATCTTCCATTTAATCAAATTCATCGTTCGAAATATATATCTCACTAGATCCATTTGCTAATTACTTAATTACAGTTAAAATTCCCAATAAGAAAAGTTTTTTTTTAGAACTTTCACTATATATGCAAAAAAAGAGTAACTAATGAATTTTTTACCAAATGAAAGCTCGTCGAAAACGGAATTTATTGATTCTAAACAGTCAGTGTTATTAAAACATTTTAATATCCAACAAAAGAAAGTTTTAGAAATATGACACTATTTTGGTGTAAAAAAATAAAGCGGCAGTAGTTTCATCATCGAATAAACATTTTTTTTCTTCAGTATTCTCACATGGCTCAATAGAACTCGTCGAACTCTATAAAAATATGGATATCAAAAAGTTTTAAAGGCACTATTCTAAGATGATAGATTCAAAAAACTAATTTGAAAATGTCGAAAAATGTTTAAAAAATTCTGAACTTTTACTTTTAGTCAAGACCTTGTTCTTTTAACTCCTCGGACCAATCTGAGACCATGTTCCTTTGACACTACGAACAAACATACAGTCAATTTCGGGATTTAGACTCTGACTACAGTTAAGGAAATTATTCTCATTTTGCGAGAATCAGGGAAACTGTTTTCGTTTCGACAACTAATCATTGAGGTTGAGTGAGGATGAGTACAGCTACCAAAATACCAGTGTATGTAGTTTAGAGAAGTTTAACACGCTTTGAAAGACAGTTAAAAGATGATTAATGCACAAAAATCATCTAATAAGAAAAGAAATTAAAAAGCTTTCCAAGCTGTAATCTTGTGGTATCGTTTGTTTTTAAATAAAAACGTATTTAGAGATTAAGATATGTAATGCAAGACTGAGCATATACTATGAATCACCTATTATTATTTGAAAATTTGATAAATTGAATAAAAAAAAGTTAAAACAAATTAAACATTGAAAGAATGTATAGATGAATTAACTAACGTAAATAATAACTGCAATATTTAGAGAGTCTTTTCTAAAAGTTCGATTTTTTTCTTTGATTTTAATTCCAATGTAATAATCATACTTTTATATAGAATATAATTTGGATGTTGTTTATTTGGAACAGTTTCTAAAGCACGTTTATAAAATGATAATGCAAGTGAATAATTCTTTTCATCGTGTTCGTAAATTAAACCAATATTCATATACACTTGTGCAAGTTCAGGATGATTACTATATTCTTCATACAATGACAATGATTTTAAATAATTTTTCAAAGCTATTTGTGTTTGACCAAGTTTAAAATAAACATAACCAATAAAATAATATATAAGTCGATGTGAGGACAAATACTGCAGATTTTCCTTAAATATATTTTGCCATGCTTCTCCAAAATGATCTAAAGCAATATAATAATTTCCACGTTTACATTCAATTAAACCCAATGTCATATTAATAATTATTACACCTGATGGATTATTTTTCTTGGAAAAAAAAATATTTCGAGCTTTTAAACAAAAATTAAATGCATCTGTTACTTGACTATATTCTAAATAAGTAATAGCAATATAACAATAAGTGAAAATGTAGTTTATATGTGTTCGATCATTTTCATATATTTGAAGAATATAAAATGCTGATCGATGATATTTTAATGCTAATTTATATTTTCCAAGTGTATGATAAAGACTACCCATAGCATTATATGACTCTGAAATACGCACAAAATTAATGAGCTTCGAATTGAATTGATTATCGATTAATTTTTTTACAATATCAACGGATTTATCCAATTGTCCGATGCACTCATAAATGATAGCATGTCGTTGTCCAATAATAATGACATGATCTAATTCATTGCAACATTCAAGTAATCTATTGAAATAGAAAAGAGCATCATTATATTTTCTGTTCATCAGATAAAAGTGACCAAGTGTGGAATAAAAAAATTTTAATAAATTATCATCTGACACATACTGAATGAATTGGTTCGCTAGTAGCATTTGCTTTAATGGTTGATTAAAATCCCATGGTTCTAAAGAGTGAAGATCCTGTGCATATTCTATGTATAATGAAACAATAATATTATAATTAATTGGATTGCATAATAAATAATGTTCAATTTTTTGTCTAAAATAATTACAAGCATATTCTTTATTGTGTATTTCTTTGTAACATAAATATGCCACCCCATTACATTCAGCTAATTCCTGATGATCAATAGATGGTGAATTACGTAAAAAATTTAATGCATTTTCACATATTGATATTGCCTTTAAATATTCTTTTTTATACAGATAAAGTTTAGCAATTAAAAGAAGTGTTTTACCATATTTATTATAGTCATTCGATATATATATAAGACTTTTTTCATGAGAGGAAATAGCTTGATCGTAATATTCCATTGATTTATATGTAAATGCAGTTAGAAAGTAGTAATTTTCTAGCACGTATATGTCTTCTTTCCAATTATGTTCATCTAATATTTGTTCGATTTCTGCTAGATGATTTAAGGCCTTTTCATAATTTTGCTTTTTAACGTAATATTCTATAATTGAATAATAAACCATAAAAATTTGCCTGATCAACAAAGTTCTTTGCTTATTATTTTCCAAAATATATCCTTCTGCTTTGGATATTCTTTTCTTGTCTTTTATTGGTATTATTTCGTTGTTGAATAATTTTAAAAATATATCACGACTTTTTTCGTAATAGAATAATGATGTATCCGAATTTTCTCCTTTCATTTTCACGTACATTTCAGCTATATCACGATATATTCCAATCAAATCTTCAGAATATGGTGACATACATGTAAATAGATATTTCAACAATAATTCATAATAATAAAGTGCATTTGAAAAATCATTTTGTTCTTTATAATAACGAGCAAGGATATTATAAAATAGCATTTTTGCTCTAGATGAGAGATCATGATTCTGTATAATTTCAAGAATTTCTTTAATATAATTTTTATGTTTTTCAGGATATAAATCCATTAAGTGTTCATAACAAAGAGCAATATCAACGAAATTTTTGTTTGTTTGATCAAAACATAATCGTAATGCTTCTTTTGTAGAAAAGATCGCTTTCTTCAAATTGTTTTCATATTTATACGCATAAGACATTTCAAGAAAAATGAATGGAACTATTGTATTATTAGTAATTGTTTGATTCATTCCAGCATTGAGTTTAAGTGAATTATCATAATAGTGCAAAGCATTTTTTGTATCTCTTTTATTCGAATAAATTTTTCCAATATTAAATAGTACTAATATTTGATCACTAATATGTTGAGAAAGATCCGAAGCTTTAGAGAAAAATTCTAATGCAGAAGTAAAATTCCAAAGATCAGCATAAGCACAAGCTAAATTAAAGTGTATAATCCCTATTATAGGCAACGTTTGTGGTATGAGATTTTTAAATTGGTTATAAATGTTAAATGCTTCTTGTGCATAATAAAATGCATTTGTTACGTCTCTATTAAACTTGTAAAAGTCAAAAAGTGTATTACAAACGATAATATGTATGACGGGATTTACGTTTTGGTTTGATCCAACAGTTTGAATTAAATTTAAAGCTTTTTGAAGATAAATCATCGCTAATGATGGATCTTGACATTGGATGTACATGCCACCAATATATGTATACAGAAGAATGAAATGTGGATGATTCTTTGGTGCTATATCTGAAAAAATACTTAGCGCTTGTTTAGAGAGTTGAAGAGCTTGCGTACACTTGGACTTTGCATTATAGACTAATGCAAGAGAAGAATATATAGACGAAAAACTGTTATGGCTCGACAGATTTGACTGATGTATATCTAACGCTTGATTTAAATAAATAAGAGCATCATCAAGATTGTTCATTTTTCTATAAGTATTTCCGAAAGCTTCATATATATCCACTAACATTAATGGATCCATTTTTTGTTTATATTCTAATGCTTGATTCAAATAGTTTAGACCGATATTATATTCAGTTTTATCAACATACAAAATTCCCATTTTACAATATATTGTTGCACGATAAATATTTTCTGCTTCAGTATTGCTTAATGCTTTTTCATAATACGACAAAGCACACTGATAATCACCTTTTTTATGGAAAATTTGGCCAATTAGATAATATGCATATCCTGTATTGACATTATCAGAAGATAATTGTAAATCCTTAATTAATAAATTAGTATATCGTTCAGCTTTTTCATAATCACCTGATGATAGAAGTAGATCAGCAAATTTTATTTTTGATGGAACTTTGTTCATAAAATTTGCTTTAATTGAATCAATCATTTGATTATAATTATTATCATCTGTTAGTTTTAATTTAATATTCCATTTAAAATCTTCCATTGATATTGAAGTGACAAGAAAAGTTGTACCAATTGGAAAAATAACTTCTAATTCTTGAGGAAAATAACTTTTATCTTTTACATATACAGGACGAATACGTTTATTTTTAAGATATGTAGCAGAAGTAATTTCAATTTCAAATAAAACAGATAATATTCCTTCAGCATATATTAATGCAATATTTTTATCAAAAGATGCTGATAAATAAGTATTACATGATATATATTTTCCAAGACTATTCTTTAATTTTGTTAATTCTAATTGAGATATTTGTTGACCACGATAAACAATTTGTGATAATTGATTCATTTGTTCATTGTAATGTTGTTCTAATTGTTTTTGAAAATCAATAATAAAAAATCGAAATTTAAAAATAGTATCAATATCACGAGTACGTAAAGCTTTATTTAATTGACGATAAATAAAAGAATCCTGTGTATACCATTGAATTGCATTTTCACATGAATATTCATTTTCAAATTTTTTTATTAAATCATGTTGGCGAATATCATCTATTGAATATTGTTGATGACAATATTCAATTAAATCATTTTTAGCATTTTCATTAAATACATTTATATCAAATAGACTTTCAATTAATAAATAATACCAAATAAATGATTTATTATTAGTTTGATTTGTTGATTCTTCTGTTGTTGTTAAATCAAATATATCACTTGATATTAAATCTTTTGTACATGTATCAATATCTTCAATAATTAATCGAAAAAGTTCTTCTTTATTATTTGATATTTGACGAATTAATCTTTTTGAATCAATTACTATTGGTGTGTTATTAAGATTTTCATTTGTTAAAACATATATAAATAAAACTTGTGATAAATCATCCAAAAATGGTAGAAAATTTGATATTAATAATTGATCAATTATTAAAAATACATTAGATGTTTCTAATTCACTAATAAAATCAATCAAATTATTATTCGAATTAAATATTCTTATTTGTCTATTGTTAAATAATTCAAATTCTTTCTCATTGTCATTTGTTAACCAAAGAATATAAACATCATTATTATATTGTTTAAATGGTTGTAAACATAATTGATCACAGGTATTGTCTGAAGTAATTTGTTTCGAAAGTAATCGAATATCTAATGATAAATATCTTCGTTGTTCTTTTTTACAAATTTTTTCTCGAATCTTATCCATATATTTTCTTAATTAGTTAGTTGTTTATAGAAATTTGCAAGAGATGTTGAAAGCTGACGTAAAAATAATAATGATTTTCATATGCATACAACGAATGTTGTTTTAATCCATGAAAAAAAAATATAGAATACGGTTCTTATCTCTTCTTTAAACAAACAACAAAAGCCTATTTCTCAAATAATAACACTTGCTTAATAGATTAGAGACAAGAGAAAGAATGGAATGATTATAAACGTGATAAAATGGAACGAAAGAAAAAGAAGAGAAACATATTTGTGTCATGATAGACATCTCCTATTCAGAGGATGTGCTCAATAATAAATCATATATTTCCCAAAGACATTTAAATGTTACAAAAAAGAAGGTAATTCTAAAAATTGAATTGCATTAGTATATGATTTACGTATTTCAATCAACATACGTAGGAGAAATTAGTTCTTTCTAAAAAAAAAAACAAGTAACGTTCATCGAAATTCGATTCACTTTGGCCCTAGATCGTCAGGCTTACATGTGAATATGATTATATTTAAATACAAGCGATAGTTCTTTGTATTAAAATGAATTTTGAGTTGCACTACGTACTCGCTAAAAAAAAAGCGTGCCATACCGAACTATTAAGGGTTTTAGACAAGATTATGAACCATTTTAGATTTCGTTCGTTTATTAATAAACCAT
>JAJEKB010020753.1:406742-416797 GCA_022393335.1 Macrotrachela quadricornifera
ATACTTTTACATAGAAAATATGCGCTTTTTTCTCCTTTGTCTTCAAAATTCCAACTTAACCTGAACCTTTTTTCCCCAATTTTTTATATGGATTTTGTAGCGTATGAAATTCTCTACAAGATGCATTATACTAGAGTTTCCTACTCGACTTTTAAAGTCCTCAAAAATGGCTTCTAATACAAACAATCGCATAAAAAAGTCAGAATTTTTTCCAAAACGCTTGTTTTTACTATGATGATCCCCGCTCAGGAAATTTAAAAATAGACATTCTCGTACAATTTGATGAGTTCTTTCAAATAAGACATCGCTTGAAAAAAAAAGCGAAGTTATAAGCCAAATACTGATCAGACACCCTTTATATTTCTATATCAGTAGCTCCGTCAAAAAACATTCTGAATGTCTAAAAATTTATTTCATAATCTTGGTTTTCTTCAAGGAATCGAGTGAAATTAATAAGAAGATGTTTCCTTTCTGATCATGTGACAGCGATTCTCGATGGAATCTCTCTTAAGAAAATATCTAACGTCTTCTTGAAAACATTATTTCTCTAATTGTAGTAATATTATTTTGTTGATTATGAATAATATAATTGAAAATAGTAAAAAATAATTTAATAATAATTGGTAAAAATAAATGTAGAACAACATTAAAACCTCCAATAAATCCAAGAATTGTTGTTAAAATATATATTAAATTTAATTTTGTTTGATAACTATATTGACATGTTAAAGGATTACAATAATTAAAATACGATTGAAATGAACTTTGATTATACCATGATTTAATAAATAAATTATGAGATAAAATTTCAATTGTTTCATATTGATTATTATTTAATAATAATGATGAAGAATTAAGTATAGAAAAATGAATTGATGTTTGAGTTGAATTAATAAATTTTGTTATTTGAGAAAGACATTCATTTTTATAAAAACATTCTAATGTTGAAATAAAAAGTGATTGAAGTGGATACCATGTTTGAAACATTCCTGGAATAATATACTTTATATTATTTTCATTTATTATTGTTTGTCTATAACATTGATATGTTGATAATGAAACACAAATACATCCATAATCTGTTGTCATATTACAACCAGGTCTATCATTTGAATGATAATGAAAAGTAATTGAAAAAAACATTGGATTATTTAAATCCGACCATTCAATATACTCAAATCGAGAATTCATTGGTGTTATAAATTGATTTATATCAAAATTTGTTTTTAATAAATTTAATGTACGTTGAAATGATTCAGGTACAGTTCTTTTAAATTCTTCTATAGTTAAATCAATTTGTATTTGAAATGTTTGAGGATTAAGTAATTGATTTGTTAGAAATTTTGTTTGATAAAATGATTGAAGTGCATCTTCAATTGTTTTATTAGCCATTAAACATAATGTTGATAAAAGTTGAAAATGAAATCGAGATTGATAACGTATATCACGTGTTAGAAGATTTAAAGATGATGATCCAATAAATTGAATATTAATCCAATCAGAAGATATAAATTGACTTGTACATATTTCATGATATTCAGGTTTAATATAAGATATTAATTGTTTATCTATTGCTGGTTTATTACATGGACATTGAAGTGTTAAGGAATATTTATCATAAAGTTGAATAAAATTTTCTAATGTTGGAGATTGAATAGTAACAAGAATTGTTTGTGATTTTAAAGAAGTAAATAATGTTAAAATGGCTATAGCAAAAAATAATAAAATTAAATAGATTCGTGTTGTATAACGTTGTTGTTGAAGAATATTTTCATTTTGTGATGGAGGAGCACTATGAAATAAATTTAATTCAATTAATTTTTTTTTTATTAATTGTAAAAATTCTTTTATACGATCAGTTGGAGAAACTATTAAAAGAAAAATATTTTATTAGAACATATGAATGTATAAAATTAATAACATTAATTTACTTCTCGGAACTTCAATTTCTATATTTTGTCTAATGATTCTTTTTCGTTTAAGAAAAATTTTTAATATAAATGGCCAGATATTCATAATAAAAAAAGGTACAAGAATTTTAAATATTGATGATAAACCACCAAATAAACTAATTATTGTTGTTATTATAAATAATGTATCATAATGTTCAGTTATTGTATATTGACATATATCTGGTGCACAATGTTTAAAATATTGTTGAAAAGATGTTTTATTCGACCAATGTGTAACAAACATTTGACTAAGTAAGAATTCAATTGTTGAATTTGAATTTGAAGAATTTAATTTTTTATATTTATTTATTGAATTTGTTAATATATTAATAAATGTTTGATTATAAAAAATTTCAAGTGTTGATTTAAGAAGTGCATTTAACATATAACAACCTATTTTAAATCCAGGTATTGTATCATTTTGAAATGTTGCAAAACCCATACATGTTGTAGCAGTTGAACTTGAACATGTACATATTGAACCATCGAATGATATATAACTTTTTCCATAATAAGATAAACTTTCTTCAATATCAAATAAATATTGTATCATAGGTAAAACACTTGTTACTGAAGCACCAGTCATAAATAAATTTTGTGCTGTTATATCTTGAATTAAATTTAATGTTCTTAAAAAATCTTTTGGTGTTAAATTAATAAAATTTTTTAATAATGATGATATTTGAATTTGAAGTAATTCTTCTGATATTAATTGTGATTGAACAAATTCTCTTTGAAGAAATATTTCAATATGATATTCTATTGTTTGTTGGGTTAATTGACAAAGTTCACGAAGTGTTTTAAATTGAAATACACCTATTTTATTAAAATCTGATGATAATTGATTATTCCAATTTAATTCATATTGAATATATAATTCATTAATATATTCATCAGAAATAAAATCACTTTGACATAATTCATGATAAAATGGTTCTATTTCAACAAATTCTTTATATGTTATTGCTATATTTGTACAAGGACATTCTAAGAAGAATTCTTTTAATAATATTAAATATTCGATAAATGAAGGAGATTTTATTATAATTGTATGTGTATACGGTATAACAATGTAATAAAGTCCTATTATTATGATTGATATTATAAGAAGAATTAAATAGAGACGAGTTGATCGACGTTCATTTCGTATAATGATTTCATCTTCACTACCACTCGTAAATAGATTTAATTGAAATAAATGAGACTTTAAAAATGAATAAAAAAACTTCAAATGATCGTAAAATGGCATTAGTTTTATTTCAATACCAATCTAAAATATAATTGAAGAACTATCATCGTTATCTAATCAGTAAACATCTATAGGTTCGTGTTTTCTAGATTCACATTAGGGGTGTCACTTTAACTTTGAAAATACTTTGTTAAAGTTTAAAGTTTGTAGTAAAACTTTAAACTTTAACCGTTAAAGTTAAAGTAACCCACTTTACGACTTTGACTTTGATTTTTCAAAGTTTAAAGTGAGGTGTTAATACACCTTAAGGTCCTCAAGTCCTATACATAATCGCGATATGCATAGGTCCTCAACTACTATTTAATAGAGGTATCCTTACATCCTCAACTACTATATTATGGGGCTACCCTTAGGTCCTCATCTACTATACTACGAGGGTACCCTTGGGTCTTCATCCACTATACTATAGAAGCACCCTTAGGTCCTCATCTACTATACTATGGGGATACTTTTGAGTCCATAAGTCCTATATTATAGAGGTATCCTTGGGCCCTCAGCTGCTATACTATAGGGGTACTCTTAGGTCCTCAAGTGCTATGCTATAGAGGTGCCATTAGATCCTCGAATTAGGGATGACATCATATATTGACTTTACTAGTGACTAAGTACCTATTGTAAAATGTTGTTGGCTGCTTCCGTTTTTCAATTAGTTGAAAAACGGTCCAATCAGATGGCAGCAAATTGTTACTCGCTTATTTCCTTGGTAAGCATGGAAGATTCTATGAGGACTTTTGTAGAGCACCCTCAATAACCTCAAATTGGCCCGAATAACCCTCTGATGCGCCCTTATCTTGATGGCGAAAAAACGCCTCAAAATCTGATTGGCTGTTACAAAAGTTTCAACCAATCGAATTTCGAGGCAGTTTTTCTCCATGAATATAAAGATGGAACATATGGTTATTCGGGCCAACTTGTAGCTATCCAGGGTACTCTACAAAAGTCTTCATAGAATGTTCCACGGTTACCAAGGAAATAGACGAGTTACAGTTTCCTGCTATCTGATTGGCTGTTACAAAAGAGTTTTAGCCAATCAGATTTCGAGGCGTTTTTTCACAATCAAGATAGGGACGCATCATAGGGTTATCCGGGCCACTTTGAGGTTATCGAGGGTGCTCTACAAAAGTCCTCATAGAATCTTCCATGGTTACCAAGGAAATAAGCTAGTAACAATTTGCTGCCATCTGATTGGACCGTTTTTCAACTAATTGAAAAACGGAAGCAGCCAACAGCATTTTACAATAGGTACTTAGTTACTAATAAAGTCAATATATGATGCCATCCCTAAGTCGAGGATCTAATGGCACCTCTATAGTATAGCAGTTGAGGACCCAAGCGTACCCCCATGGTATAGTACTTGAGGACTCAAGGGTACCCCTATAGTATAGTGAATGAGGACGTAAGAGTACCCCTATAATATAGCAGTTGAAGACCTAAGGGTACTCCTATTACATGGGACTTGAAAACCTTAAGGTGTATTAATATCTCACTTTAAACTTTGAAAAATCAAAGTCAAAGTCGTAAAGTGGGATACTTTAACTTTAATGGTTAAAGTTAAAGTTAAAGTGACAGCCCTAAGTGGGTATGGCTTGTTTAAAGCAACTTATCGAAGAAGATCCTCGATTCACTTTAAGGTGTTTAGCAGGGCAGCTTGACTGCTCTCATACTGTGATGAAAAACCATCTGAATGAGTTAGGAAAGCCATGGAATTGTGGAATTTAGATACCCTACGAGTTATCCTCACATCAGCTTTAATACAGGATTGATGTTTGTATACATTTAATAACATCTCACTGCAACTACGAATGGTTCCACAATCTTATCACTGCCGATAAGAAATAAGTATTGTACATTAACTATATACACAGACGACAGTGGCTCAGCGCTGGTCAAAGAAGCGTAGTAATATCTATGAGTGATTTGCATTGCAAGAAGGTGATGCTAAGCGTTTGGTGAGATGTCAGTTGGATTATTTATTGGGAAATTCTTCCAAATGACTCCACCATCACTGCTGATTTCTACTATCAACAATTAGTAGCATTTATTATTTGCATGATAGCACAAGATCCTATATTGCAAAGTCGATTCGTGAAAAATTATTGAAGCGCGGATGGATTACTACTCCTCATCCAACTTATTCTCTTGACTGTAAACACTCATTTTGTTTCATTACTTTCCTCCCAGACTTATTTTCTTCCATACATTACGTCCCTACTCCTTTTATAATATGATCGGCTAGTTTCAATGAAAACAGTGACATCTCTTCTACCACATAATTCACATAAAAATTGCTTTGTTTTGATTATAATATCGTTGTATTCGTTATTTAGTCCGAAATCTTACGTATTCACTCTGTGTACTCTATATTTAGCTCTCTTCATACTAAACTGGCGGATCGCATTCATTTAGCCGACAATCATTTCACCGACTGATTGTTTCACCGACAGGTGCTATTCACCGACAAAAAGCCAAATTTAGAAAAATTCAACATTCAAGTACTGCAGTGTTATTCACTTTTATTTTCTTCTTTTCTGTCATCGGTTATATTATGTAGATAACGCATACAAAATATACATATAAATGTACCTCTTCTGTTTCTTCTTCTTCTTCATCTCATGTATTTTTCAACAATTTTGCCTGTTATGACCTGCCTCGTCATTAGATGTGATCATAAGGATTTTTTCCTTTCGTATATATGACAGGCAAGGAAAAAAACCTTCACACACATATGATAGAAAGGGAAAAATTCTTGTGATCACATCTGATGAAGATGTAGGTCATAACAGGCAAAATTGTTAGAGAACACATGAGGTGAAGAAGAAAAGGAAAGCGAAGAGGTACATATATGTGTATATTTTGTATGCGCCATCTATATAATTAGCCGGGGATGGTGTAGTGGCTCTATGCGTCTGATTGCCAGATACTGAAAGTTCGATTCCTTCCCCCGACTCGCTTTCGTTGGTATCACGATTGGTGGTAATGGAAGAATAGAAAAAACAAACAACAATGCCAATTATGTCATTGCTGTCTTACCAAAGTTTCGTTTCTGTGTGTTTATTTTCTGTTCACTGTATGTTATCATCATCCTATCCTTCGATTCTTTCGTAAACGTCCGTAACAATTTGCAAAATAACCAAAAAAACATGGGACGTCATGAAATAGATAAAGCATAATTTAAAAAAAAAATCTATATAATATAACCGATGACAGAAAAGAAGAAAATAAAAGTGAACATCACTGCAGTACCACTGAATGTTGAATTTTTTTAAATTTGACTTTTTGTCGGTGAATAGTACCTGTCGACGAATGGTACCTGTCGGTGAAACAATCAGTCGGTGAAGTGATGTCGGTGAAATGACTCGGACCCGGGATCTTATCTCTGCCAGAACGTTAGCGACAAGTGGTAGATCGTGGTGGTGAATACATATTTAAAAATTAGTTGTGTCCTTAGAGCGGAAAAATAAAAATAAAATTTTAGAAGAAAACGTCAAAAATTTGTGAACAATCTAATATTTGTCTCGATGTTAAGATTATTCGTGAATAATCACTCATTTACATTTTATGGAAATAATGAACATTGCCTAAACAATTACTCGATATGTTTCATAAATTCATCACCGGAAATTAAAAAGAACGGTTAAAAATGGCGCATAAACTGTATCTGATCACAGCCCGTAAACGGTGTCGAGTAAAATGTCTCATAATATATCCGTATCTCTACTATTTATTGATATTCGTATTCAAAAAACATAAGATCTCTATAAAATCATCATTTTTGATCGGTTTACTGCCGTTTATAGACTAAAGAGGAAAAAAGTTGTATAGCTACGTATATATGTCAAGTTTTTGGAAAATCTTTCGATTATAATTTTTTACCAGATCGATCTTAATACATAATTATTTCACAGTTTAGATAAATATACTTGGCTTGACAAACCAACATAATTGTCATTGAAATCCTTGAGATATACTTGAGAAGCTTCTCTGGTAAGAAAGAGATAACAATTTCACAATTTGTTTCTTCATAAAAAATTATAATAACATTTTCATGTTTTTTAATGTAGTTGGATAGGAAAACATCTATGAGAAACTTTTTAATAAATAACTCACATTTGCTTTTTATTCAATATTCTTAAAACAGCATAGTTATTTTTCCTTTAAAAACACAGTTCACTGAAGGAGAACTTAAGTTTAAATTTTTCTAAATGTATTCATTTTTTTATTAACATACAGAATATAAAAAAGGCAACCGTTGAAATAATCATTGAAATGATGCCAAAAGCAGAAAAGCATCAAGCGCAACAGAAGACAAAAGCTTAACAACAACACCTTGTATATATATATATAATTGCTAGAGATGTAATGTTTTTTTTAGAGATAGACATTCTTTCAAATTCAAATGATTAATGAGAAGAATTAAGAATGTTAAATAATTCTCTGCAATCTTCGTAGTTAAAATAAGTTATTAGTGCTTTTTTTTAAATATTATTTTTAACCTTCAATCAATTTGAGAGTTCTGTAGTAAAAATGACGTCATTTTAACGATTTTTATTTTTTATATAATCTTTAAAATTTTATAATTATAAAAGTAATTTAAAATATGAACATAATTCCTTTTTCTTAATGATGAAAATATTCTGTTGATTCTATTGTAGAAACTTGAGAAAAAAAATATTAATTTTAGTAAAACGCTTTCCATAAACCAAAATCATCATAATTGAAACTAAACAAGAAGCTATATAAAGACACGCATCAAAAGGATTTTTTCAAGAAAAAAAATTTTATTTTGTCAAGCAGAATAAGAAATATGTTGAATATATTTTTAATGAATATTTTTCAGTATTATTACAAAATAAATAGTTGATTGTGTTTTTTTTCTCGAAATCAATATTATAAAAATTATTGGAAACATTAATTAAACTAATGATAACAAGTCATCATATCTTGCTTATTTTGACTATTAGTATTAATCAAGTTGATAAACTTCTATTCTATAGATAATATTGATCATTATCTGTTTCAAAAAACATTCAATTGCTAGAATAATTGAAACTAATTATCTAAGAGTCTATTTCGCATTCATCATCTTTGTGTACTGATCAGTACGTATATAATTATCACTTATATTAACAATAATGTTTTCATCAAACTTTTATATGAAATTTATTTAATGATAACTAATTAATTTCACTTGAGGTTAATAAGTAACATGGATTGGAGCGATCCACTAAGTCCCTTGACTGTAGAAAGTCTTCGACAGTCTATTTTTCTGTCTTTCTAAGGATGATGAAATCTGATTTATAGTCTTCCTGGGATGCTGAAATTTGATTAGATGTCATTCTGGCAGTGCCAAAATCTTATTGGATAGTTGGTAGTTCCAAAATATGATCAGCTGGATTCGTTCTTGCGGAGAAACATACAGCTAATTTCGGGATTTAGGCCCTAACGACAAACAAGGAAACAAGGGCACGCCCATAGTATAGGGATTGAGGACCCAAGGCATAGTGAAAAGTCAGGCGGACATATGCAAAAAATATTCTTTTCCAGAATCTAACTGTTTGCGCAGATACATGCATATGCGATTTATCATCTCCTGAAATAGCGGTTCTCCAAGTTTTATAGTGTCCAAGAAAAAAGTCTGTCAAGGCTTGTGTTCAGAAATCAGCATAAAACAACAAAGTCAAGACGTAGAGCACCACACAGTGGGAAATAGCGGCGGCGCCAGGAATTTAGACTAGGTTGGGCTCAGCATTATTGAATCTTTACACATTAAAAATGGTGGTCTAAGCTGTTTTCAACTCTTAGGTTCATCAAAAAATTTTCTTCTCAATATTAAATAAACAATATACATGTATATATAGGACTGGCCAGTCTGACCGGAGGTCCCAGTTTTATTTCTGCTGAACAACTGCTATTTATTATTAGAAACATATGATTTTTTTACCAGTTATAGTATTGATAAAGAGCTACTCTCTAAAAAAAAATCGTGTCATACTGAACCTTTTAGGGTTCTAGATCTGGGTACCATTTTAAAATCCTTTAAAGGTTCTAGCATAAAATGGTTTTAGCTCCAATCTTTTATTTGTTCTTCTAAAAATGGTTCTAGCCTGGCAAAAAAGTGCATTCAATCCGTTTAATCTAATACTTTTAGTTAATTCTATATAGGCGTAAGCAATCGACATGATACCTCCATTTGTTTTCTTTCTATTATCAGTTAGTAACCCAACCGTATTCGAGCCAAATTATCACCCTCATCGCTAAATTACTAAATCTAAAATATTCACTGTTAATGGATATCTTACACGAAATTATTTAGTCCCCAAAGTTGTGTTTCATTGCTCTTAAAGGACTGAATAATTTTGTATAAGACACTCATCAACAGCTAATATTTTAAATTTAGTAATTTAGCGATGAATGCGATAATTTGGCCTAAGTACGGTTAGGTTATCAGCTGACAATAGAAAGAAAGCACATTGGGGTATCTTGTTGACTGCTCACACTCCATATCTAACCTATTACTTCTATACTTATACCACTAAACCTATCCATAATCCCTTACTTCTATACTTATTCCCCTAAATCTGTTCTTAACTCCTCATGTTTATACTTACTTCTCTCAATCTATCATTAACTCCTTATTTTTGTTCTTAACCCCCTAAATCTATACTTAGCCCTTACTTCTATAAATAATCCTTAATTCTGCTTTCAAAATGCCATGCCTGTGTTTAAGTTCTTATTTATCTATTCAAACACTTATTTCTATATCTAAACTTTTATATTTATAGGGTAACAACAAAGTTATCGTGCAGCCTTTGATTACGAATAATTTTGGATAGGAATCAGTTAAAAGTCTACAC